>PVKB01002030.1:231396-328580 GCA_004027205.1 Ctenodactylus gundi
GGGGGGGGGGGGGGGGGGGGGGGGGGGGGGGGGTTGGTGCGTGTGGAGGGGGCCGCATATTTCTCCTCTAGGCCTCCAAGTCCCTGAGCCCTGCTGGATTTGAGGGTGGCTGATGAGGCTTAGGGACTTAGGAAGCCTGAGAAGCTGAGGTCTGGGGGTAGGGTGGGGCTTCACACTAGCCCTTCCTACCCCCCCCCGCCCACATCACTACATAACTAAGCTTATCTCTCCTGTGCCTCTGGCAGGAGACAGTGAGGACCCAAGTTGGTGCATGGGGGAGTTTCTTGAGGACTGTGAAATTTGGGGATTCACCTCCTCAACAAAGCCTGGGTAGTTATCGATTAAAGGTCTGGATCCCAGGGCTGGTCAGGGGACCAAGGGCCACTGAGGACAATGGGGGTCACGTGCTTGCTGTGTGAAGGTCCAAATTTTCCTGCGTTCTCTCTCTCTCTCCTCTCCTGGGGCTCCAGTCCAGGGCCTTCAGACAGAGCTATACCCTCTGCCCATTTTTTATTTTTTTAATTTTGAGACAAGGTCTCACTAAGCTACTAAATTGCTCATGCTGGGTCCAAATCTGCAATTCTCCTGCCTCAAGCTCCCAGAATGCTGGGATTACAGGCCTGAACCACTAGCCCGGCTTCCAGCAGATTTTCTAAGGAGTCTGCGACCCTTGGACAGACTCTTGAGTAGTGACAGGGGTACAGGACGTTGGAGGAGGCAAAACATTCAGGGAAGGGAAAGCTCTTAGGAGGGATATGAGGTCCACCGGGTCACAGCAAGGCACAGCATAACTGCCGGGGCCTATTTCTGTACCAGTAACAGGACGGAGGCCAGAAGTACCAGAAGAAGCCTCACGCCCCTACTGTCCCAGAGAGGCCTGTGTGGGCTGAGGGGCTGTGATGACTCTGGGGTGACACCATGGCAGTTGTCAGGTGCAGAGGGAGGGATCTGCCTGGTGGATGCACCAGCCCCTCCCCCCATGCCCAGCTAGACACAGGTGGTGCCAGACTGGTTGCCTTGGCAGGAAATTCGCAAGGGGAAGTTTATTTCCTCTGGCCACAGGAGATAAGTCTTTGACCTGGCTAGTGCTTGGTCTCAGCAGGACCGTGGGGTCAGCAAAGAGAGGTGGGGCGAGGGGACTCCCAGCTGCACTGGCCTCTCTTTCCAAGGCAAACTGCCTACTTTTTTTCTTTCCTTCTCCCTCTCTCTCTCTCTCTCTCTCTGTTTATACTGGGAATTGAACTCAGGACCTTTATACTGAGTTACGTTCCCAGACCTTTATTACTATTTTTTTTTTCTGAGACAGGGTCTCCCTAGGTTGCCCAAGCCAGGCTTGAGCTTGGGATCCTCTTGCCTTGGCCTCCCAGAGTGCTGGCGTTACAGGTGTGCTCAGCTGTCCAGTGATGTTCAAGTACTACATGTGTGTGTGTGTGTGTGTGTGAGAGAGAGAGAGAGAGAGAGAGAGAGAGAGAGAGAGAGAGAGAGACTGGAGATCAAACTCAGAGCCTTCACCCTGGGCTACATCCTTAGCTCCTTTTATTGTTTCAGATAGGGCCTCGCTAAATCACTATGTTGCCCAGGTTGGGCTCAAAGTTGAGAACATGCAACCCTCCTGCCTCAGCCTTCCCGAGTGCTAGGATCACAGGCTTGTGCCACCAGGCCCAGCTAAATGCTGCACAGTTTTTAGATGGAACCCCATTCAGCCAACGACTTCTACACATGAAGAGATCAGTGTAAATGTTGTGCCCACTTTTGAGAAAGGGGAAACTGAGGCTCCTGAAGGAAAAGTATTTTTTATTTCAGTGTCACAAGAAAAAACAGGAAAAGAAGATGAGAGAGCAAGGGGATGAAGTGGCAGAGAAGTAGGGACAGAGGGACACTCACCCAGCCCATGAGGCCCACAAGCCTGGAGTGGGGGGAGTGGGGGCCCCAGCTGTCTCAGGCCCCCACAGGGGGCACGACTCACTGACAAGAACTCAGCTCTGACATTTCTAAGTCAATTAGGAAGCAGATAGATCCTGCCCTTTCCTTTTCCCCCGGGACCCCTGCAGGGACTTTTCCGAGCCTGGGGTGCAGGCACATGGGAGGGGAGCAGCAGCCACAGGGAGCAGCTGTGGTGGGGACCGGCTGACTCAGGCAGTGTGACTACTCTGGGCCTTGGATCTCAGCAAAGTTTCTGGAGTGGCTTCAGGGCACACTCACAGGATGACCCCATGTACACTGTGCCTGCGCCTGTCCTGGGAGCTGGCAACAGGGCCGTCACCAAGAGATGCAAGTTCCTCTCCCAAAGCATCCATTTTAGCTGGGCCCAGTGGTACAGGCCTGTGACACCAGCACTCTGACAGGCTGAGGCAGGAGGATCGCAAGCTGGAGCCCAGCCTGGGCCACCTAGTAACTGAGACCCTGTCTTATAATCAAAAATAAAGAAGGGCTGGGGATGTAGTTTATAGCGTGAAGGCCCTGGGTTCAACCTCCAATATCACAAAGGAAAAAAAAAGTTCCCTCTCCTGGAGTGTCCATTCTAGACAGGCACCAGACACACACACACAACACACGCACGCACGCACCAAGGTGACACAAGGGGAGGGTTTGTCTCGAGGGTACAGCTCAGTGTTTAGCGTACTTGCCTAGCATGCTCAAGGCCCTGGGTTTGGTTTCTCAGCATCACATAAAAATTAGCCAGGTGTGATGGTTCACACCTGTAATCCCAGAACTCAGGAAGCTGAGGCAGGAGGATTGCCATGAGTCTGAGGCCAGCCTGGGCTACACAGTGAGTTCAGGACCAGCCTGGACTATAAAGCTAGACCCTGTCAAACTAAAAACAAAACAAAACAAAACAAACAAACAAAAACACTGTGGGAAGGGTTGTGAGGGCTGTGGGGAAGGGAATCTGGTGGAGAGGGGTCTCCTGAGGTGAAGGGGAGCAGCTGAAGGTGATGTGGGCCAGGGAGAGGGAAGAGGACCTGAGGCTTTGCTATTGCTGTGCTGTTTTTTCTTTACTAAGGACTGAACTCAGGGCCTTTGCATTGAGTTACACACCCCACCCCCTTTTTCCATTTTGTTGAATCAGCAACTAGCCCAGGTTGGGCTTGGGCTTGCTGTCCTCCTGCCTCAGCCTTCTAGAGGGCTGGGAGTACTGCAAAGGCCTTGAGGCTGGGAGGAAGGCCCTGGCACGGAGCCTGCTGCGAGGAGGCGAGGAGGCGAGGAGGCCGGTAGGACAGCTGTGGACAATGGCAGGGTTCCCAGACCATTATCCACCGCTTGTCACTTGGGGCCAAGAGTGTGGATTTCTTTCTTTTCTTTTTTCAGTCCCTTTCCTCTTGTATTTTTTACTTTGAGACAGGATCTCCCCTAAATCATCCACTCTGGCCTCTAACTCTAGATTTTCCTGCCTCAGCCTCCCTGGTAACTGGGATCAGAGGCATGCACCAGCTGTGTGTGGCTAGGAGTTTGGATTTTACTGTGAATCCACTTGGAAGCCACTGGAAGGTCTCAAGAGCAGAAGTCAACAGGAGGTGACTTCCGTGCTAGAAAGACCCTCCCGGCGGGCTGCTGTGTGGGAGATGAGTGAGGAGAGCACAGCAGACACCAGGAAAGCCAGGAGGCGTCATTAAGAGAGGACCAGTGGGCCTGGGCTCGGCTCAGCTCTGCGGCGAGAGCAGCTGCCTAGCCCACACAAGGCCCTGGGTATGATTCCCCAACACCACATAAAAATTAGCCAGGTGTGGTGGCACTTGCTTGTAATTCCAGCACTCAGAGACTGAGGCAGGAGAACTGCCATGAGTTCAAGGCCAGCGCAGGCTACATAGTGAGTTCAGGAGCAGCCTGGATTATAACTATTTTTTTTAAAATTAAATAAATAAATAATCCAGGCGAGAGCAAGCTGGGGTGTGGCTCAGCACTGCCTGGCACATGGGGATTCCTCCCCAGCACCGCAAAAACCAGACCAGACCCAACCAAATCAAATCAAAGGATCAGTGAGATGGCAGTGTGGCTCAGAGAGACACCAGGGGACGCTCAGGGGTTGCTACGGAAGTGCAGCCATGAGCACTTCCCTGTGGCAAGAGGCTCAGGCACATGGCTGTGCTCATTTCTTTGCTTCCATGGGTTGTAAGTTCAGGACCAGCCTGGGCTACAGAGCAAGACCCTGTCTCAAAATATATAAAAAATAAAAGTAAATCAAAAATGGGCTGGCGATTTGGCTCAGTGTGAAGGTTCTTTGCTTGAACCCCAGTAACACACACACACACACACACACACACACACACACACAAACACACACACACAAAGCTTTCATATAAAAAAACTAAATATATGCAGACTCGGATCTCTTAATAGAAGAGCCTCCAAAAATGTTTGTGACTCAGGATTCCACTGTCCCCTCTGAGGATGGCAACTGTTACATGTCCTTTGCCCTAGGCTTGAAGTTCTTTGAAAAATTTGAGATGCTAACTGAGGTCCTTGCTTGAGAGAGAGAGACGGTGGGGCCTGCTCCGTGCAAGGAAACTGCTGGCAGCCTCAAAGCTTCTCCTTGTTCCTGGACCTTGACTGGGTCCAGCAGCTCCTCCTCTTCCCCCTTCCTGTGGGCTCTCTGCTACGATTCCTGTCCATGCTGTCAAACCAGGGTCCTTTTCTGTCCAGTTATTCTGGAAACTGAAGCACACCCTGGGCAAATGGCAGAGAGAAAATTTCCCTCTCCTGCGATCAGGACCTTGGACAGGTCTCCAAATGGCTTGGTGCCTCAGTTTGTCAAGAAGGAAGAATAACTACTTTCCGCATGGGGTTCTTGAAATTTTTAATGAAGTAACACCCCCAAAAGGTCTTAGAATAGGGCTAGTTATGTGGTCATGCCAGTAAGCTGTAGCTGTTATCAGCTGAGCATGGTAGAGAGCTTGCCTGGCACATGCAGGAGCCCGGGTTCAAACCCTAGGACTGGGGAAAAACAACAAAAAACACCCTGTAGTTGTTATGATCACTGCTATTATCATCTGTCATTTTTGTCAAGAATTGGATACCTTAGTCAAGCCTGGTGGCACAGGCCTTTAATTCCAGCACTGTGGGATGCTGAGGCAGGAGGATCACAAGTTCAAGCCCAGCTTAGCCAATTTAATGACTTAGTGAGACTTTGTCTCAAATCAAAACTAAAAACTGGACTGGAGATGTAGCTCAGTGTGGAGGTCTTGGGATCACTCCACAGTACCAGAAAAAATGGGGTGCCTGACACTGTACCCACAAATACATGTATTTGTGTGTCAATTTAAAGTAAGTTTTTTGTGTGTGGTACCAGGGTTTGACCCAGGGCGTTCACACTCATCTATATCTCCAGCCCATCTGTATTTTCAATTTTTAACTAAGTTTCCCAGGCTGCTTTTGACTTGTAATCCTCCTGTGTCAGACTCCAGGGTGCTGAAATTGCAGGCTGTGCCACTGAGCCTGGCTAAAAAGTAAACTTTAAAAAAGAGGCAGGCGTGGTGGTGCCTGTGTGAATTCCCAGCACTTGGGAAGCTGAGGCAGGATCATGAGTTCAAGGCCAGAATGAGGTGCTGCAGGTAGGGGTGGGAGACCAACCCCACCTTGAGCTCTCATCCTGTGCTTCCTTAAAAGGGGCCTCTCTGGGCCTCTTCTGATCAGTGAAAGAGTGGAGTTAGACTAGGCTTCCATGGCCTGGATCAAGATACGGTATTTGTGTTAGTTTTGTAGTTTCTGGGAGAAAATTCTAATCTGACTTGGGTCTTTACTGTAGCATCCATTTAGGAATAAAGGGCTGGGAGTATAGCTCAGTGGTTAAAGAGCTTTCCTAGAAAGCACAAGGCCCTGGGTTCAGTCCCCTAGCACCTCATAATAGCAGGGTGTGGTGGCTCATGCCTGTAATCCCAGCACTGGGAGGCTGAGGCAGGGAGACTGAGTCAAGCCTGGGGTACATAGTAAGTTCAGGACTGGCTGGGAACACAGAATAAGATGTTGTCTCAAAAAAATCAAATCTGTGTTTAGAGGGTTGTTTTATATTTTACGTTTTTGTTTTCTTCTTAGTCTGTACCAGGGCTGGACCCACACAGCCTTCACACTGAACAATCCCTCACTCACTTTTTATTTTTATTTTGGATCACTAAAATGTCCAGGCTTGGCTCAAACTTGGAGGCTTCCAACCTCAGACTCCTGGAGTGCTGGGATTACAGACTTGGGCTAGCTAGAGACCTGTTCATTTAGGATGGGGTTTAAGCAGACACTGTCGGGACACCTGCCCTCTGCTGTCCAGGGGAGGGGGGGAAGGGGCGGGGGGTATGAAGGGCCAGGGGGGGCAGTGGGATAGCTCAGCTCTCACCACTGGCCTTCTTGTGACCCCACAGGCCCTGCAAGGTCTGCTCTGCACACGGTTGGAAGGTGGAGCCGCTTCATCCCAGCTCCAGACGCACCAAGGGCAGAAGCAGAGGTCCACATTCCTCCTGTGAGCCGCCCTTGCTCAGCTCCATCCTGTTTCCCAGCAGCCCTTCCTCTCTGTCTACCCAGGAAGCACACGTCGCTGGGTCACCTGACGTCATTTCCTTTTTCCTGCTGGGGTCCTAGGACAATCCAGCACTCCTGCCCACATTGCCCTGTTTTTTCTTTGCCTCCACTTTTCAACACTTCCTGTGTCCTACATCTCAGCACTGTCCTGGGTCTTCTAGGACATTCTGGCCGCCAGCACTCTAACGGAGCCACCCTTACTTCCTAGATCCTCTGTAAGTCCCACCCTCTAACCACCATTCACCAATAGTCACTCTCTCTTGCCCCATTGAACTGCATCCCCCAAACCCAGCCATTTCTTATTTATTTTGGACACAAAGTCTTGCTAGATTGCTACATTGCCAGGCTGGGCTTGGATCTGGGATCTTCCCGCTTTGGCTTTCCAGACTGCTGGAATTACAGGCCCGAACGGGGACATCTAGGTACCCGAACCCGCTTGACAGAGACGTGTCACCTCTCCACCCCTCCCAAGCTCTGCCACTCCCTGCTGAGTCTGCCCCCCTCTTCACGAGCACTTTATCTGTTCTCCGGGCACCCTCTCCTGCTATGTAGCCCTGAGACGCCAAGGAGGGGGCTTTGGGGGCCCGATGGCCGCCCGCCCCCCGCGGCCCAGCAGCCCCCGTGGGCCAGGGGAAACTCCTCAGAAGTCGCCGTGCCCAGGATGGGCAACCGGACATGGGAGGGCTGCCACGTGGACTCGCGCGTGGACCACCTCTTCCCGCCGTCCCTGTACATCGTGGTCATTGGGGTGGGGCTGCCCACCAACTGCCTGGCTCTGTGGGCGGCCTACCGCCAGGTGCGGCAACGCAACGAGCTGGGCGTCTACCTGATGAACCTGAGCATCGCCGACCTGCTCTACATCTGCACGCTGCCACTCTGGGTCGACTACTTCCTGCACCACGACAACTGGATCCACGGCCCCGGCTCGTGCAAGCTCTTCGGCTTCGTCTTCTACACCAACATCTACATCAGCATCGCCTTCCTGTGCTGCATCTCCGTGGACCGCTACCTGGCCGTGGCCCACCCGCTGCGCTTTGCGCGGCTGCGGCGGGTCAAGACCGCCGTGGCCGTGAGCTCCGTGGTCTGGGCCACGGAGCTGGGCGCCAACTCGGCGCCCCTGTTCCACGACGAGCTCTTCCGGGACCGCTACAACCATACCTTCTGCTTCGAGAAGTTCCCCATGGAGGGCTGGGTGGCCTGGATGAACCTCTACCGCGTCTTCGTGGGCTTCCTGTTCCCCTGGGCGCTCATGCTGCTGTCCTACCGCGGCATCCTGCGCGCCGTGCGCGGCAGCGTGTCCACCGAGCGCCAGGAGAAGGCCAAGATCAAGCGGCTGGCGCTCAGCCTCATCGCCATCGTGCTAGTCTGCTTCGCGCCCTACCACGTGCTGCTGCTATCCCGCAGCGCCGTCTACCTGGGCCGCCCCTGGGACTGCGGATTTGAGGAGCGCGTCTTCTCGGCCTACCACAGCTCGCTGGCCTTCACCAGCCTCAACTGCGTGGCCGACCCCATCCTCTACTGCCTGGTCAACGAGGGTGCCCGCGGCGACGTGGCCAAGGCCCTGCACAACCTGCTCCGCTTCCTGGCCAGTGATAAGCCCCAGGAGATGGCCAATGCCTCGCTCACCCTGGACACCCCGCTCACGTCCAAGAGGAGCAGCATGGCCAGGGCAGCCGGCTGGGTGGCAGCTCCACCCACCCAGGGGGACCAGGTGCCGCTGAAGGTGCTGCCCGCCCAGTGACTCTGTGGTGCACAGCACCCCCCAGACCCGTGGCCGCAGTCTCTAGCCTGGGTCTGGGGTATGAAGATTTATGTAAATCAGAATGTGTCCAAATTGGGGGAACATGCAGACTTATGTAAATTAGGTCGTGTTCATATGCATAAGACTGTAAGAAAATAGGAAGAGTGGTGTATCACTGGTCAACTACCCTCTTCCACTGTGACCCACTAACGGTCAGTCCAACAGTCCCCAGCCCTGTGCTGGCCAGGGCTAATGACATGGAAGTCACTCTGCCCTCATGAGCCCCAGGCCCTGCCGATGCTTGGGGGTCGTGGAGGGCTTCCAGGAGGAGCGGGGTGAGTAAATTAAGCCAACTATTTGGTTTCCAAGGTAAAGACAAAAAATTTGGAACTAGACTTTGTGGTACAGGCCTGTCATCCCAGCAAATCTGGAAGGCTGAGGCAGGGAGGATCTGAAGCTCAAGCCCAGCCTGGACACCGCAGTGGGACCTTGCCTCAAACAAGCACTAAGAGGGGCTGGGGATGTAGCTCAGTGTGAAAGCCCTGAGTCAGTTACACACACCGAGATGGGTTGGAGGACAAAAGAAAACTTTAAAAGGCTATTTCCAACAGGAAAGTAAAAGCTGTGACTCAGGCAAGGCAGGAGGAGAAATTCACACAGTGTAGAGTCACCATCGCTTGTTCTTGGGCCTCCCTAGTCTCGCCAGAGTGAGAACAGAGACACTCTGAGATCCCAGATCAACACTGTTCTCCACCTCAGGACTGAGGATAAGAGGGACTATGTCAGGAACCAAATGAGGCCGGGGGCATCGCTCAGTGGTTAGAGCTCTTGCCTAGCAAGTCCAAGGCCCTGGGTTCAATTCCCCAGCACCACATTAAAATCATCAGCTAGGTATAGCATGCCAGTAATCCCAGCACTCAGGAGGCTGAGGCAGGAGGATTGTCATGTGTACAAGGCCAGCCAGGGCTACATAGTGAGCTCAGGACCAGCCTAGGCTACAGAGCAAGACCCTGTCTCAGAAAAAAAGCAAAAGAAATCAGATGAAGGACAATCAGAGCAGACTACCTGGAGGAGGAATAGGTAGGGCACATTTGGCAAGGAGATATGGGATGAGAGAAAGAGGTTCAGTGGGCATATCTGTCATCCCATCCGTCTGAGAAGCTGAGGCAGGAGGATCATAAGTTTGAGCCCAACTTGGGCAACTTACCAAGACCGTGACTAAAAATCAATTAAAAAGGGTTAGGGATGTAGCTTAGTGCAAAGATGCAGGTTTGGTCCCTGGGACCAAAAAAAAGCATTCGTTCTTTCATCCAACAGAGATTTACAGCTTTCGCGCTGACCACTCAAGATCACCAGGCTCAGGGAAAACAAGTGGGGGAGGAAAAAAAAAAAAAGGCCAGGGTGTGGCGCATGCCTGGAGTCCCAGCTGTGGAGGAGACTGAGGTGGGAGGGTCACTTGAACTCATGAGTTTGAGATCAGCCTGGGTAACATAGCAATATCACGTCCTGGAAAACAGCAACGAGCCGTGTGTAATGTCTGGAATTGCTAAGAAGAAACAGAGTAAAACCAGGTGGCAGGAGGGAGCTCAACCTGGAGTCTGATCAAGATGCAGAGGACAGGGTAGGGCTCGATGTGGTGGTGGCCTGGGAGCAAAGACCCGCAGGAATGAGGTGACCATCCCTGGGGCGACTATGGGCAAAGCATTTCAGGCAGTGGGAACAGCAAGTGCAACGGCCCTGGGGTGACACGTGTCTCTGTTTTGAGGGAGTGAGGTACAGTAGTGTAGCTGGGACAGAGGGAAAGTGGGCGAGAGGGCGGGAGCTGAAGTTGTGGCCGCAGGCAGGTTGTGTGGGGCCCCACAGGTGCCTGCGAGGACTCTGCCTTTCACTCTGGAATGAGTAGGAGCAGGAGGCGGCTCTCAAGAAAGGGCTGAAGTCATCTGACTCAGTGCTGACAAGATCCTGCTGGGAACAGCATGTGGGCGGTAAAGGCATAAGCCAGGCCTGGTGAGGAGATGGGAGGTGCTGGTCCGAGGTGGAGGACCGACCAAGGGGCAGCAGCCAGCATTACGACTGGCTTACTTTTATTTATTTATTTATTTTGTGGTACTAGGAATCAAATCCAGTGCATTTGCTCTGAGCTACATCCCAGCTCATTTTTTATTTTGGGACAGTCTCCTGAAATTCATTGTTTCCCAGGCTGGGCATGAAGTTGTAATCTTCCTGCCTTAGCCGCACAGAATACTGGGATTACATGCCTGTGCTACCAGGTCTGGCTAGGATTTATTTAAAAAAAAAAAAAAACTTTGGTGAAAGAAGCACAGGAGCCTGTGGGATTGTGAAACACAAGACCCTCGCCCATTCTGGGAAAAGAGTACATCAGGGGCCAGAGTGGAAAGGTCCTCTGGGAAGGATCCCAGGCTCCAATAAAAAGCGGTCACTAGAGAGACTCAGTAAGGGGCTCAAGGGCTCAGGGCCAGTGAATCAGTGTTGGGGCCATCTTGGGCTCCCTTTCCCCTCCCTGCATCTGTTCCCACGCCCCAGAGTGGTCAAGGCTGCTTGCCCAGTCCCCTCCTGGCTTCAGAGGTCACCAGGAATGGCTGTTTTCCATAACCAGTCTGAGTGCAGGAGGAAGTGCCCAGCTCTGACAGACCATCCCTACAGGGAGGTCCGCTTCCCCCATATCCAGGCTGTGGAAATAGGGGCTCCTGAGACCCGAAGGAGGTCCCTCACCCTGCCTCCCACAACCTCACTCCAGAAGTTCCCAGAAGAGGTTCCGGGAAACCAGGGTGAGCTCAGAGGAAGGAAGAGGGGAATGAGAAAACAATGTACTTAATGAGAAAAACAGTTCTGGGGTTGGGGGAGAGGGAGGTAGAGCCCAGAGACTAGGAGGTGGGGCTTTGGTGTTGGGGGCAGAGAAGGGAGGGAGGCTGAGGAAACAGTCTCACCCTCCACAAAACGCCACAGAACACAAGCAGTGGAAGCCTGGACACGACCCCCTCCTACCAAGTGTTCATTCTCAAGCCATTCAATAAAAGTTTATTGAGCACCTACTGTGTGCTAGGCACTGTTTTCTTTTTCTTTCTTTCTTTGAGACAAGGTCTTGTACTGTAGTCCAAGCTGCTTCTGAATTCACTATGGAGCCCTGGCTGGCCTTGAACTCACTGCAATCCTGTCTCAGCCTCCCCAGTGCTAGAACTGCTAGGATTACAGGCGTGTACCACCACGTTTGGCTTATGTGATGCTGAGGAATCGAACTCGGGTACTTAACACTTGCTAGGCAAGCACTTTAACCGCTGACCCATTCCTCCAGCCCCTATTTTCTTTCTTCCTTTTTTTGTGGTACTGGAGATTTGAACACAGAACATTTTCACTGAGCTTTATCCCCAGCCCATTTTTTATTTTTGATTTCGAGACACAGTCTTGCCAAGATGCTCACTGGCCCAGGCTGCACTCGAATCTGACCCTTCTGCCTCAGCTTCCTAGAGTGCTAGGATTACAGGACTGCACCATCAGGCTGGCCAGGCACAGCTTTCTAAGAGCTAAGGAAACAGCAGTGAATTATGCAGGAAAGGGTCCTGTACAGATCTGGAAGTTTCCTAACATCATCATGGGAATTCCTGAGCCCCTTAGCTGTTTCTTGGGTCCCACACTAATCCACACAAGAATCAGAGGCCCTGGATGGACTGAAGGAACCCCACATTCAGTTCCACTCTGATTACCTAAGTGCTTTGGGAAAATCTTTTCCATCCTCTGGTCTCAGCTGGCCAGTCTGTAAAATGGGAACAGGGACCCAGACCTGACGGTGCAGGCCTATCGCCTCCACACTCTGGGAGGATGAGACAAGCAGATCACAAGTTTAAGCCCAGACTAGGCAACTCAGTGAGGCCCTGTCTCAACAACTAAAAAAGGGCTGGGGATGTAGCTCGTTATGAAAGTTCTGGCCTTGATCCCAGTACTACAGAAAGGGGAGGGGAGGAAGAACGTGGGTCTCAGTTCTATGATGGATCTTAAGTGGATCTGGGATCCTATAAAGGATCCTGAGAAAGGTTGTTTTTAATGGATTTTTGGCATTTTGAGGGTAGGGGGGTGGTGCTGGTGATTGAGCTCAGGGCCTTCCCACAGAGCTAGATCCCCAGCTCTTTTTTAAAAAATTGAGACAGGGTATCATGGATTTGCTAAGTTGCCGAGGCTGAGCTCAAACTTGGGGTTCTCCTTCTGCTTCTGCCTATTCGTCCCTTCACCTCTCCTTTAGTCTTTCCACTACCCGCTAGTCCTCCACCACCCAGAAATTTCTCTCAACCCCTTCCTGACCTTGTTTATGTGATTTTGCTCCCTGCTGGGTAAGGGAGGCCAGTCTAGGACAAGTCTTTAAACTCATTCTTGAGCCAGCTCCCTGGGGACCCTCAGCCCCCAAAGACGGAAGTGGGGCTGCTTGAGAACTGGTTTTAGTAGCCAAGATGCCTGGGCTATGAACTTCTGCAGGCTGAAGAACATTGCTCAACCTCCCTGGGCCTCCATGTGTGTTAGCTGGGAAAAGGTTAGGCAAGCCAGCTGCTTCCAAAGGTGGGGTTAGCACCCCCCCAGCTGGAGTTGGCAATATGCTGATGCTGGTACAGCAGGAAGGGCTGTTTATTGAGGGCTGACTGTGTCACTGGCACCATTCCAAACACTCAGAATGGTTTAATTACTGTTTTGCACTGATGATTCGCATACAAGCCTCATGGCCAACACGTGCTACTCTTAAGTCCCAGAGAGGTTAAGTCACTTCTCCGAGATCACACAGCGAGTAAATAAATACAAACGTTAAGATCTCAATGTCTGTATGACTGCACATCCACTTTCCTCTCTTACTGCCAGTGAGAGCTCTGACCCAAGAAGGAAAGTTGTCGGGGATTCAGAACACCTAATTAGGACTAATAAAGAGCCTCCCTTAAGCTAGTAAGCCGACTCAGTGCGTGACATCACACAAGATCGCGGTGACATCACCATGAATCGGTACAGGGACCCAGACACTCCCCCGCTAGCAACAGTTTAACAGCAACGCCCCACTTCCGCCATATATTTGCATCTTCAGCGAAAGGACGTCCGGCGTCAGCGCCGACGCGATGACGTTAAGGAGCGACCGTGCAACTACTCCCGAGCGTGCGTGCGTACGTGCGTACGTGCGTACATACGGAAGCACGCACGGCCACGAGCGGGCGGGGGAGGAGCGAGGAGGTTGGAGACGCCCCGCCCAGTCAGCAAGATTGCGCGTGCCCCGTGCGACCGCCAAGATGGTGGTAGGCGCGTTCCCTATGGCGAAACTGCTGTACCTGGGCATCCGGCAGGTCAGCAAGCCGCTTGCCAACCGTATTAAGGAAGCTGCCCGCCGAAGCGAGTTCTTCAAGACCTATATCTGCCTTCCGCCAGCACAGCGTGAGTCTGACCCTACGTCCCTCCAACCTTTCCACCCTCCAACTCCTCTCAGGTGGTTACTCAGGGGATGGCCTTTTGCTATGGCCAATCACAGCCCGAACCGGCAAATTTCTGTAGCCAATAGGGAGAGGCTTTGGGAGAAGGGCAAGCAGGTAACCCAATAGTGCGGACGGGAGTGAAGTAATGGGCGGGGTAAGGCGTCACCGCGCGATTTTGGAATGGTAGCCAATAGGGGACGAGAAATTGTGGAGACTGACGTCTAGGCGAGCCAATAGTTTGGAGGAAATGGAACAGTTTGGGCGGGACTAGCGGGACTTAGGAGCTAGGGGTGGGACAGTGAAGTAACCTGGTTGCCGTCCTTCGCGAAGCTTTCCTTCGGCAACTTTGCTCCCAAAACTTTTCCCTGTGCTACAGTACCCCTTCTGTCATGGAAAATAGAACGTGTTTGTATATCATCCGTTTAGATTCTAAACTTAATAATTTCGGTGTGCCCTCCTTTTACTTCGAGCAGTAGTCCTAGGCTAGGGGCTAGGTCGTGATGGCTTAAGACTGGGATCTTGGAAAAGGGCAGTTTCAACCGCAGTGAACGTTCATCCGTATATTTATTAAGCCACTTATTCACCATCCAGTCACCCAGGAAACAAACTCTGCAGGCCTTTTGCTGGGTCCTGGGGCCTAGGCTTCTGACCGGGCAACCCAGAGCGTTAAGGCGTTAAGCGCTTGCCCAGCGTTAACTCCTCTGGAGTTCAGAGCAGCCGGCCGACTCAGGGATTGTGGGGTCAGGAAGGCTGCCTAGAGCTGAGAACGGAAGTAGGTAGTAAACGCCCAAAATATGAGCTGCGTTAAAACGACCGTATGCTGTAGGCCTGTGGGAGCATGAAATAAGGGAGTGCAGAGTTAACTTGTGGGTTAAGGCACCACCCTTCGTGCACCCATTTGGTGTTTAGTGCAGCCTCTGCCGAGGCTGTGGGTCTTCCAATGGAAAGGTGTTGGCTTCTGTAGTAGCCAAAGTAGCTGTCTTTACCTTCACAATAATTTTGACCCTATGTGAGGAAACGGGGATGATGCCCTCTAGGTTGTAGAAGGGGGTGAAACATGAGGCTTTTGGGACAGAAATGAAATGCTGAGGTTACACCGAAGGCAGGACCTGGCCTCTGGACTCCCAGTCCTGCCATCGCCATCATCAGACAGTATCGCGTGTCTTGGCTTTGTGGCTTAGAAATGGTTTCCGGAGTCATGCTGACATGGATTCGAATCCTGTCCTCACTTTCTCTCAGGCAGGTAGTTCTGGTAGGTTACTTTATCCCTCTGAGCCTCGGTTTAGGCTTCCATGTGGTGGATGTTATATAGTAACAACACTTACTGGGCACTTACTTTGAATCAGGCTACATGTGTACTTCCCGGCCCTTAAGGCATTGAATCCTCACAGATTAATGTGAGGTATTTACTACTCTTGTTCCCATTTTAAGTATATAATATAGATGCATGTGTACCATAAATAATACTCTGTTATTGTGAGGATTGAGTGGACATAAATTGTTAAGTCAGTGTTTGGTATTGTGTAAATGGTAGGGATATAACAGAAATGAGATGACACAACATTCTTACCCTTCGCTCCCCCAAGGACCTTACATTCTTGTGGGGTAGGCTAGAAAGAAAAAATTAGTAATTAAAATATGAACTGTGTGGGTGGCCCATGCCTGTAATCCTAGCACTGTGCCAGACCAAAGCAGGCAATTTACAAGTTCTCTCCCAGGTTGAGCAACTTGGTGGCCTAGCGAGACAGTCTTTCAATATTAAAAAATAAAAATGTCTTGCCATGCACGCTGGTACACACTTGTAATTGCAGCTATTGGGAAGCTGATTGCTGTGAGTTCAAGGCCAGCCTGGGCTCCATAGTGAGTTCAGGACCAGCCTGGGCTACAGAGTGAGACCCTGTCTCAACAAGGAAAAAAAGAAAAAAGGGCTGGAGTAATGGCTGCAGTGGTTAAAGTGCTTGTCCAGCAAGGACTAAATCAAGTGCTAACTAACTGAGTTCAATTCCACAGCACCACATAACTTACGTTGTAGCGCACACCTATAATGCCAGCACTAGGAGGCTGAGGCAGGAGGATTGGCATGACTCCAAGGCCAGCCTGGGCTCCATAGTGAGTTCAGGACTAGCCTGGGCTGCAGAGCAAGACCCTGTCTCAAAGAAAAGAAAAAAAGAAAGATTGTTCTGAAGTTATAGCCTAGTATGAAGGCCTTGGGTTCTACTCTAATACCAAGAAATTAACTAATTAATTAGAGAAACTGTACTAGATAGCAATAATTGCTTCAGAAAATAATCGGTTATGTGGGGGCTGGAGGAATGGCACAGCAGTTAAAGCACTTGCCTTGCAAGCTCAAGGATCTGAGTTCAATTCACCAGAATCCTGTAAATCTAGGCGTGGTGGTGCACTTGGGCGACAGGCTGATTGTCCTGAGTCCAAGGCCAGCCTGGACTCTACCAGTGAGTTCAGAACCAATCTGGGCTACAGAGCGAGACCCTGGGAAAAGGGGGGGAAAATCCAGGTATGTGGAAGCAAGTGTATTTAGGAATGGTCTTCCATGTAGAGAAAGGGGGCAGTGCTAGTGTCTGGGGGGAAGGCATTGCCACCTGAAGGATTGTCCTGAGAGAAGAAGCCACCTGACATTGGAAAGAGAAAACTGGTGGCCTTGGGAAAGGGTGCAGCTTGCCTGTGGCAAATGCTTTGGCTTTACAAGATCCTTTTGAGAGTCTGTACAGGAGACAGGGTCTGAGATATATTTTTTTCAATAAATAAAGTATATCGTAATATATAGTATAGTAATAAAATATCTAAGTACAAGAGCTGGGGAGGTAGCTGAGCACTAAAGTTCTTGTGTAGCATGTGTGAGCCCAGGGATCCATCCTCAGCACCACCAAAATGAACATTAAACATATAAAATAAAAGAACATATAAAATATAAACAATTAACAAATTACAATTATATATGATTTCATAAATAATTGATATACGTGATGTACTATACCTATAATACGCGTGTATGTGCTTCCTGGGGGTGGAGCCTGAGGCCTTAGCAAGCCAGATGAGAGTCTACAGCTGAGCCACACCTTAGCCCTGAGTTATATTTTAAAAGGTTCCTTTTGGCACTTAAGGGAGAGGGCGGATGTGGGAGAAGGGAGCTTACTCTTGTCCAGGCAGGAAGTGAGTGGGGAGAAGGGGTCAGATTCTGGAGATAACCTTTTTCCCAACTTTTAAATTCTTAAACCTTCAGAAAAATTAAAAAAACGGGAAGTAAAAGTGCTTAAGATGCTGTATGTATATATACTTCCTTAAGATGAATGTAATTTTTTTTGAGACAGGGTCTTGCTCTGTAGTGCAGGCTGGTCTTTAACTCATGATGGAGCCCAGGCTGGCCTTGAACTCACAGCAGTCCTCATGCCTCAGCCTCCCGAGTGCTGGGATTACAGACATGTGCCACTATGCATGGTTTATGTGGTGCTGGTGAAACAAACTTGGTAACGTAGCACTTGCTAGGCAAGTGCTTTAACCGCTGAGCCCATTCCTCCAGCCCCAAGATGAATGTAATTATTATGCACTACACATATACTAATAAAGATGAGAATGATGGGGGTGGGGAGAAAAGCAAAAGGGGTATAGTGTGTCATTCCTGAGTGACCTGCCTGCTCTGTACTCACCTTCCACACATTTGCTTTCTTTTTGAGTTACATGTCTCCTCATGTGTAATCATACACAATTTTTCCTCTCAGCTGTTTGAAAATAAATCGAAGCTATGACACTTCACTCTTAAGCACTTCAGATCGTATCTCCTAGGATCAGAGGTGCTCTCATGTATAACACGACCCACAGCATGCCTGGGAAATGGTAACATTGATAGCAGTATCTTAATAACACATAGCTCTCCAGTTTTTCTTCAAATGTCTTGTTTTTTTTTTTTCCTTTTTTTTGTATTTGGGATTTGAGCCCAGGGTTTTTACACTCAGCTACATCCCCCACCCATTTTTTATTTTTGACTTGGAGACAGGGTCTCATTAAGCTGCTAAATTGCCCAGGTTGGGCTCATACTTGTGATCCTGTCTCAGCCTCCTGAGTGTTGGGATTACAGGCTTGCACTCTGGGCCCAGCTCCTCAACTGTCCTTTTTAGCTGACGATGTTGATGATTATGAGTCTAGGATCTGCCCGCAGATCATGCAGTACATTTGGTTATTGTGCCATTTTAGTATCCTGTAATCTACAATAAGACTCAACAATCCGGCCCACTGCCTTTGTAAATAAAGTTTTATAACAGCCAGGTCTGCTGGTACAGGCCTGTCATCATTGCCCTCTGGGATTCTGAGGCAGGAGGATCACAAATTCAAGCCCACCCTGGGCAGTTTGGTATGCTGGGGGTGACAGCACAGGTCTGTAATCTCAGCACTTTGGAAGGCCAACACAGGAAGATTGCAAGTTCAAGCCCAGCTTGGCAACTTGGTGACTTAGTGAGACCCTATCTCACAATAAAAAATAAAAGGACTAGGGATGTAGCACAATATGAAGGTCCTAGGTTCAGGCCTCAGTACCAAAAAAAAAATTCATTTGTAACACAGCTTTGTTAATATATTGTCTGACTGCAGAATTGAGTCTATGCATACCTTTAGGGGTAAAGGGAGCATCCTTTTCTCCCGCCTACAGGTTTAGTAATTGGGCCTCTGAAAGACTGCTCCGCGGCTGACAGAGATAGGGACGTGAAATTGATCTGGAAGCTTGGAGTGTGGTTCAGTGGTAGAGCGTGTACTTTTCTCGTGGAGCATTCCTGGCACCAGAAAAGGAGTGAGTGAACGAACAGGTAGATCTCTTAGAGCCCACTGACTTGCGTGAAGGGAACACGAATCTCCAATACTCCAAGGTGGAACAGAAAGGGGAGGTGGCCTAGGGAGAGTGCAGGCCTGTGGGAGGAGGTGACAGCCTTCTGGACTAGGTGTAAAATTCTAGTGTCTACAAGTGAGTATAGTATCGAAAGTCCCTGATCCGGGAATTCCCAGGAGGGTTTTCAGGACAGCTGGGCTGTCTCTGGAGGACTTGCCCCGGGTCAGGGAGTGTCACGGGGGAGGAAGTGCCCCTAGCCTGCTGTTCCCTCCTGCTTGAAGCAATCAGCATATTTTGTGGCATATTTTGAAATTATATTTCCTGGACTCTTTCACCCACAAAGTCTAAATTATTTATTTACTCCCATCCCTTGACAAAAAGTTTGCTGACCCTGTTCTAGAGCAGGATCCCTGTGCTGTCCTTGTTTTCCCTGGTGTTGCCTCTGGGAGCCGGTTGTCCATGACTGTCTTGCAGCCTGGAGTTGTCTGAGCGCCTCCCTGCTGGCTGGACTCTGAGGCCTGCATCTTTTGCAGGAGTACCACAGGGAAGATGGGTGGGTGTCCTGAGGCCACAGCTCTGGCTGGTGTCTGTTCTGTTATTGAGATGGCAACTTAGACCCTTAGGTTAAAAATGTAACCAGGAGCTTGGGGCTGGGTGTGACAAAGCAGCTAGACAAGGGATGGGAACTTGGTTTGGGACAGCTAACGCTGGAATTTATCCTATTTTTTTAAAATTATACTCTTTCACATCATGTTTTCACATCGCTAATTGACCTTTGCCACTACTCCGGGCCAGTGGCCAGTACAACAGTGAGGTTAAAATTTCCCAGAGTCAGGTGACAGCTCTGTGTTCTCCTCGGTCCCACCCCCTCCACCCCATCCCATCCAGGGGCTGCCTTGGGTGGAGGTGCTTTTGACTCAGCTGAAGTGGCTTGCCGGTTTTCTCCTGGGACACACTGGAGCCATAGCAGACTGCCTGAGCTAAGAGCAGGAAACGCAAGAAGCAAAAGTGCACTGTTAGTAGGCCAGGAGAGTGTGCGCCCTCCCTCCCTCTCTCTGATTCTTATCATTATTATTATTACTTTCTGTGCTAGGATGGAACCTGGGACCTTTGCACTATGCTGTATGTCCCTAGCCCACTCTTTACATGTTGATTTTGAGACTGGGTCTCACTACGTTAAGAAGTTGCCCATACAGGGTTTAAACTTGCAATCCTTCTGCCTTAGCCCCCCAGAGTTCTGGCATTATAGGCATGTACCACTGGCCTGGCTTACAAAGATTTTTTTTTTTTTTTTTTGGGTTGCTGTTGAAAGAGGCTCTGGCTCTGTAGTGTAGGCTGATCTTGATTTCACCAGGCTGGCCTTAAACACATAGCAATCCTCCTGCCTCGGTTTCCTGAATGCTGGGTTTATGCAGTGCTGGAGAATTGAAGGCAGGCCTTGTGCTTTAACTGCTAAGCCCCTACAAAAATCTGGTAAACAAAGAATTCCTGACAAAAAGGTGAAGGGTTTGAGGTGCCCCGCAATGGGGCCTTTCCTACAGATCATTTGTGGTGCCTCCTGGGGCCTGTAGGGTGTCTCCGGGCAGTGGGAAACTTCCAGTTTGCTTCTGCTGATACCTTTGGGGTATGCTAGTCGATTCTCTAATTTACCACACATGATAGGCAGATTAGTGGTCCTCCAAAGGTGGTCATATCAGTATTAATCTGCTTTTCATTAACTAATGAAATACCTGACACTGGCTCACTTTTCAAATAAGTTTGGCTTTGGGGCTGGAGGAATAGTACAGTGCTTAGAGCACAAGGCCCTGGGCCCATAAGCCAGGCATGGTGGCGCAGACTGTTATCCCAGCACTCCAGAGGCTGAGGCAGGAGGATTGCCCTGAGTTCAAGCCCAGCCTGGGTCACATAGGGAGTTCAGGACCAGTCCAGAGTACAGAACGAGAGCCTAGCTAGGAAAAAAAAAGAGTCCTATTTAGCTCACAGTTTGGAACTTCAAGGGGAGTGTTTGCTTCTACTCATGACGTAGGTTCATGAAGGCCCTAGGCAGCCCACAGGTATCAAGGGGGAGGCTCTGGTCCCCTTCCCTCGTCTGTCACTTGCTCAGTGGCCATGACTGTCTGGCCAGGAGCTGGGGTCAGAGTAACAGCTCTGGGTAAAGAAAGGGGGAAATGGAACAGTGATGCTGGTGTGGCCGAGTAGGGTCCTGCCCTCCGTGGCATCTGCTGCTCCACCGCTGCTTCCGGGGATGGAGCCAGCAGCCCCCTGGGAGGGCAGCGCTCTGCCCCTGGGCCACACGCCAGCCCTACAGCCGCCCTGCTGCCCCCTTGAGAGTCTTCCCAGAGCAAGGAGAAAGGAAAGCGAAGAGTCAGGGAGGGGAGTCAGCAGCGAGGCCACCTAATGCCCTGGGCTGTGTTCAGCTGGGCAGGCTGCAGGGAAGCCGGGTCTGGGTGGAAATCTGCCCTATAAGCACACAGCTTGAGTTAGGTCGGTGGGGGTGGGCAGTGGCCTCTGAGAATTTGTGCCCACTGTTTCCTGTGTGAGCTCAGAGTCCGAATTATTCTTTTTGGATGGCCTGGAAAGAGCAGGCTGAGAAGGACCCTGCTCTCCTGTCCCTGAACGCCTGGCTGGGGAAACCCCAGTGCTCCCGAGGAGGGCCCTCTCTGCCCAAGCCTCGGTGATCTCTGCCGTGTGTCGGCCCCATGGGCACCCGTTCACACATTATGCTCCTTCCAAAGAAGCAGGCCCCTTGGTCAAGAGTCAGCCAAACCAGCACAGCAGGCCAGGACACGCACACACGGGAGGTCGTGGTAGTCGCCTGGCACGCAACTAAAATACCTTGTGTGTTAAAATGATAAAAGAGGCATAATAAGATGCAGGGAAAATAAAATCTTGCCAGGAAACTGGAAAAAGAGCCAAAAACAACTTCTAGAAATGACAGATACAACAGTTGATGTTCAGAGCTCAGTAGAAAAGATAGGGTTTCTCCAGGAGGCTGAAGCAGGATGGACAATTCAGTGGCTCTGCTTGGAAAGGTGCGGTGAGGGGAGGCTGGGGGCAGGTGTAGCTCAGGTGAAGGCCCTGGGTTCAATCCACAGTACCCCCTTCCCTCCCACGCACACACACAGGAGGCAAGGGCTGGGGTGTAGATCTGCGGTAGAGCACCTGCTCGGCATGAGCAGCCTAGAGTCCATCATGCATTGCAGAGAAATGGAAAAGCTGAAGACTGGATCTAACACAGTGGCCACAGAATCATAAACCAGCAGACAGGCGATCCGAGGGAAAGAAATGGCTCTGGGGACGCTTCCCAAGAGGCATGGAGGCTGCCAGTGGGTCCTGACTTGGTACTTGGGAAGAGCTGGGCGCCTTTATTTTTAACAGTCTCCAGAGTGGACGCTCTTGCGTGTGCCAGTGCTTGAAAATCGCTTTCCTGGAGTCTATTTATATAATCTTCAGTGTCACATCGATGGTTATATGATAGCCAGGCTGCTTCAGGTGACCTTCATTAGTTTTTGTCATGCTCTCCAACTAAGGAAAAATTTTGAGCATTTTCCCCTCTGTCCATGTGTGTGTATGTAATTACCTGTCATCTAAAGTGCAGGTGACGCCTGTGGCTATTTTGTGAGCATTTCAAAATACAAAAATTAGAAGGGCCACGATTACAATATTTTAAATATTTATTTTTAATTCATGCCCCTTCCCTGTCAGATATTTTTCTCACATGAAAAATATTTTTCTAGCCAGGCATGGTGGTGCACTCTTGTAATCCCAGCACCCCTGAGGCTGAGGCAGGAGGATTGTGAGTTAGAGGTCATCACTGTGAGCTGCACGGCAAGTTAAGGCCAGTCTGTACTACATAATGAGACCTGTCTGAAAAAAAAAAAATTCCCCTACAGTCTTTGTTAAATGAACATGAAAATGCTTGGTGTGATCAGGGCTGTCACTGTCACCTCTGGCAAAGACCTAACTAAGGTACAAGATGCACTCTGCCCACTTTCAAGTCCCACTCTTGTGAAGAGGCCTTGGTTAAAATTTGCTCATGTAGGCAGTGGGCTTTTTGATTTTTGAAATTTGGTTTTGTTGTGTAGTCCAGGCTGTCCTGAGCCCACGTTGGCCTTCAGCCTCTGACAGTCCTCCTGTCTCAGCTTCTCAAATGCTGGAATTACAGACAGGTGCCACCACATCCAACTTACATAGTGCCAGAGAGTCAAACTCAGGGTCTTGCCCTTACTGGGCAAGCGTTCTAACCCCTGTGCTATTCCTCCAGCCTTCATGGGCGCATTGTTAATTCTTGAGTTGATGATGTCTTGACAGAAGTTTTTTAAAGAAGCCCCCAGGGTTGGTGTGAGGCCTGGCTTGTCTCCAAACTGTGAAGAACCAACAATCTACTTGCCACAGCCCACAAGTAATATCTGAGTGAACAGTAGAGGGCGCCCGTGTCAGCCCTTCAGACCTGGTGCCAGCAGGAAGATGAGAGGCCCCCTGAGAGGAGCCAGAGGCCTTCGGTGTAGTTGATCCCTGTGTATCCTGTGTGTCGTGCTCCCTAGTACTTAATTGAAAACCCAGCTAGGAAATTTTTTTTTTTTTTTTTTTTTTTTTTTTTGAGGCAGGGTTTTACTCTGTACACCAGACTGGTTCTCAACTCACTGTGGAGCCCAGGCTGGCCTCCAACCCACAGCAATCCTCCTGCCTCAGCCTCCTAAGTACTGGTATTATAGGCGTAGGCCACCATGCCTGGCTTCCGGCCAGTAAATCTTAATCAAACCTCATGTCAAGTCTATTGTTGAATTCATGGTAAGCCCTGAGGAAGGCACCTCTGTGGTTGATTTGGTGGCCCCGTGGTGTCATCTGGGACTTGGAAACTCTCTGTTTCTGCTGGGTTTTGTCCAGGAAGTTCTCCTCACGGCCCTAAAACCGCTACTAGAGCTTCAAACACAGTGCTTTTAAGCTTCCAGAGAAAGGATGCTTGTGATCGGAAGGCAAGTAAATGAAAGAGTATCTTCAAGATGAAAATCCCTTTCCAGAGGCCAAATGGGTGTGAGGTGCACTCCTTTCATCCTGCCACTTTGGAGGCTGAGACAGAAGAACTGCCATGAGTTTGAGGCCAGCCTGGCTGCATAGTGAGTTCAGGACCAGCCTGGATGATGAAGGGAGAACTTGTCTCAGAAGAAAAAAATGGGAGCTAGAGGAATGGCACAGTAGTTAAAGCACTTGCTTAGTAAGCCCAAAGCCCGGAGTTCAATTCCTCAGCACCGCTGGGCGTGGTGATTCATGCCTGTAATCTTAGCATTCTGGAGGCTGAAGCAGGAGGATTGCTGTAAGTCCAAGGCCAGCCTGGGTTATAGAGCAAGACCCTGTCTCAAAATAAATAAAAATTACCAGGCCAGAGTCACATGTGTCCCTTGTTCCAGGCAAATCTGGGCTTCTACTCTCTAATGAAGATGGAACAGGCAGAATTAATGAGACAACAGAGAACGATGTAGAATGTGCCCATGTCAGCAGCACAGAGGCTGTCTTCAGACCGCGTATGTGTGGTTTATTCTCACCATCGCCGTCAGGCAAGCACCCCGCCTGCCTCCCAGTTGGGGAAACTAGTGACCTGCTCGAGGGTGCTAGGCAGTGCGTGGGGAGTTGGGACCCCAGGCCAGGTGTTCTGGCCCCTTCGTTTCCTGCGCCCTGGTGCTCTAGCCCTCACCCCAGCCACAGTCCTTCGGGGAGCCATGCTGGTCCGCGGGCTGCCTCAGGTCACGCATATTCCTGGAGTGAGCCAGCATCCCTGCACACCAGGGCTTGTGCAGAAGAGGAAGTGGAGCTGTGTGGATTTGTTTAAAATCTCGCTGGTAGTCGCATAGCAAGTAAGCAGAGAGCCAGGATGGCCCAGCTCCAGAACATACCACACCCTGGCCTCTGTCAGGTGCTTCCATGAGCCCCCTATGCACCTGGGTGTCCTCTGTACAAGAGGTGGTAGGATTTGTTTGCAGCACTGTGAATGGAACCCAGGGCCTTGTGTAGCCGAGGACTCTAACACTAAGCCCCGTCCCCAGCCTTTGCTCTACATTAAGTCCCGTTGCCTCTCCCAGTCTGGATGGGGAGTTGGGGCAGGCAGGATGTCTCTGGGGGGCAGCCTTGCTGACTTCCATTAGTAGCCTGTGTAATTCACTCACTCAACAAATCTGTATTTAGTGCCTGATGTGTGCCAGAGACTCTTCTAGGAGGTGTGACTACCTCAGTGGTCAGCCCAGTAGCAAAGCTCCTGATCACACGGAGCTCAGATTTGAGGGCATGAGTGACCTGCGTAGCACTGGAGTAGGGCACAGGGAGGCACTTCTTCCCAGCAGTTCCCACCAAAAGCCCAGGTTGATTCCCAGTGACCCAGGCTGGCTCACACCCCCATCCCTCAACCAATCACTGTGGCCCAGGGAACGCAGTGCTCCAATCAGCAAGACAGCAGTTAGCACCTCATGAACCCTTTGGATCACATATTGGGGGATGAAACACCCCAGGATGCTCAGCAAGCACAACCAATCAAACCGTGTCCCCACCAGTGCCTGCTGGGCAGTGCCTTACTACTATTTTGGGATGGGCAGAACAGTGGAAGAATCGGGTCAGGTCTGTGGAGAAGACTCCCCCAGTGCCGTGGAGGCCACCCAAGTCCCGCTCACACTCAGAGTGCCCTTGAAGTGCCTGTAAAATGGCCGGACGCATCCAGGGAAGGGCAACCAGGGCAGGCACTGGCTTGAAGCTCTATTTACCCTGGATAATAAGTTATTAACTGTTATAATAACAGCTTTCATTTAATATGTTCTCCATTATCTTGACAAGTGATCTTCCCCATCTTATTAGGGAGCTTATGATTATCCTGGTCTTCTGAGTGAGGAAGGATCTCAGACAGAAGGAAGCTTCCAACGCAACACGGAGAAGAAATCAAACCCCACTGCCTCCCGGGCTCCTCCACTTACATTTAGCTGTTAATATTTGACTTTTGCATGTATATTCTTTATCGAGATATAGTGTCCAGATAATGCAAAGTAGAGATCTAAAGTGGACAGTTAACGAGGCCAATGAACAGTTACCAGGAACCCCATGGAACATTTCCGCCCCTCCGGAAGCTTCGCTCCCCCCTGCCCTGCGCCCTGGCTTTTCTCTCTATCTATTAGTTCTGCCTGATGGTAGTCTGAACTTTATGTCTAAGTTTTATTTGCGTGGTGCTTTTGAGATATTTGCTGTGTTTATCTTTTTTCTTTCTTGCTTTTTTAATCAATACTGAGGGTTAAACCCAGGACCTATGCACTGGGCAGCACCCCCTGCCTTTTTGTTGTTGTTGTTGTTGTTTTAGTTTGTGATAGGGTCTTCTAAGTTGCCCAGGCTGGTCCTGAACTCACTATGTATGCCAGACTGACCTAAAACTCACAGCAGTCCTCCTGCCTCAGTCTCCCAAGTACTTGTTTATACCACCACACTTGGTTTATGTGATGCTGGAGAATCAAACTCAGGGCCTTATACTTGCTAGGCAAGATCTGGAACCACTGAACTATTTCTTTATTTCCCTTATTGCTTTTAGTTTGTGTTGTTTTCTTCTACTCTAACATGAATATGGCAGACGTGATTTACTCCTTCTCCCAAGGATGATTTCTCTTCTGTTATTACAAATAAACTGCCCTGTGCACATTATTGTGTAAGTGTTTGTGTGGGCATCTTTGCTTCTCTTGGGAGAAATGACCTAGTAACAAAATTTCTAGGCTGTATGGTCATGGTACCTTTGATCCTTTGAGATTAAATTATCAAGCCCTTTGGCCCAGCCCCAGCACTCTGGGAGCCTGAAGCAGGAGGGTTGCAAATTTGAGCTCAGCCTGGGCAATTTAGCAACTTAATGAGAATCTGTCTCAAAATCAAAAATAAAAATGAGGGGCTGGAGGAATGGCTGAGCGGTTAAAGCACCTGCCTAGCAAGCGCTAAGTCAGGCACTAAGTATCCGAGTTCAGTTCCTCAGCACCACATAAGCCAGGTGTGGTAGCACATGCCTGTAATCCCAACACTCAGGAGGCTGAGCCAGGAGGATTGCCATGAGTCCAAGACTAGCCTGGGCTACATAGTGAGTTCAGGACCAGCCTGGGCCACAGAGAAAGACCCTGTCTCAAAGTAAATAAATAAATAAAATAAATAAAAATAAGCTAGGGATGTAGTTCAGTGCAAGGGCCCTGGACTCAACCCCAGTGCTGAAAAAGAAAGGAACTACCAAAGAGTTTTCCCATGTGATTCCAGTTATTCAACACTCTTAGAGGATTTAGTGTTTTCACAATTTACTTTTAGTCATTCCAGTTGGTATAAAATGGCATCTTATGCTGGCCATGGTGGCAGAGCCTTGTCCTTGCTAGGCAAGCACTTTAACCACTGAGCTGCGTCACCAGCCCCTCAGCATTCTGTTATGAAAAATTAAAACACAACAATGTTGAAAGGATTTCACACTGAGTATCCACATATGTCCCACTTGTATCACCCATGGATATGCCACTGTACCTGCCTTACCCAGTTTTGAACCCAGCCCAGCCCATCAGTCTGTTTTATTCTTAGTACATTTCATCATAAATTAGGTCAGGACTTGGGCATAGCTCAGTGGTTAAAGCACTTCCGTCGCAAGCATAAGGCCCTGAGTTTGATTCTCCAGCACCACATAAAAATTAGCTAGGTGTGGTGGTACATGCCTGTAATCCCAGCATGTGGGAGTCTGAGGCAGGAGGATTACCTTGAGTTTGGACCATCCTGGACTACAAAGCAAGACCCTGTTTCAAAAAACAAAAGTGGGCTGGGGGCATAGCTTAGAAATTAAGGTGCTTGCCTAGCATGTGCAGGGCCCTGGGTTCAAATCCCCAGTATCACATAAGCCAGATGTGTTGGCATCTGCCTGTGATCCCAGCAGTTAGAAGGCTGAGGCTGGAGGATTGCTGTGAGTTAAGGCCAGCCTGAAATCTATAGTGAGTTCAGGACCAGCCTGGACTAGAGAGCAAGACTGTGTCTCACAACAAAAACAAAGTAAATTGGGCAGAGAGCAACTTCTTATTTAGTGTGTGTGGGTTGGGTAGATAGGTGTGTTGGTGGGCGGGTGGCATGGGGATCAAGCCCAGCGTGGCAAAAGCAGTTTATTTAATACAACCAGTAAGGCCACCCTGGTCCCCAGAAAGGTGGGAGGAACTGGCTTCCAGGTGAACCTTGGGAAATGACACGTGGTGGCAGTGGGGGTCTGCCCTCTCTGGGACTGTCCATCCAGCATAGTATTGAAAAACAATGAGCTTAGTGCCGTGTAGGGGTCGGGGGCCATGGCACCCATGAATTTGGTTAGGACCTGGGCATTGTGCCTTGGGGAAGCCCAGTGTCCCCGCCCCATGCTGGCCAGCAGAACTTGGCCAAATCTGTCAGTGGACAGTTGTGCCCACTTACACCTTGCACATCCCAGGTGAAAAGTCTGCTTGGCCAACTTTCAGGGAAAGATCTTTAAGAACTTTGCCACCTGGCAGGACAGGAAGGGTAGCCAGGGACCATCACCCATGGGATGATCTACTTCCAGCCACTGAGTCATTTCCCCCCATGAGCGCCACTCTCAGCACAGTGATGTGGGCTTCCTGGAGAACCTGGACATGTGGCCCTCAGGAGCTAGGGCAGGGGTCTATAGCTTTAGGGGGTGCTGGACAGGAAGAGGTACCAGGAGAGGTTTCTGTGGCATTTGGGGGCAAACTCACCAACATAGGCCTTTAGCTCAGCCAGTCCCTTGCTAACACAAAGAAACATCCCCTGCTGATGTGTGTCCTCGAGAAGAGCGGTGGACTGCAGGCCTCCTCTTCCTTGGTGACAGGGCTGTCATCCCTTCTATGGGACCAGAGGAAGCTGCTTCTCTGGCTGGGTCTGTTTCCCAGATAAGGAGCCTAAAGCCCAGATACCTGAGGTGAACAGGCCCCAAGGACGTGCTAGGGGACCTGTGGCCTGTAACTCAGATTCTTGGGAAGGCAGGGCTGGGGTGATCTGAGGCCCTGAGGCTGAGGCTTATGGGGAGGGAAGAGTAAGGCGCCCTCCAGGGCCCAGGCTCGTGAGTGGGCCTCATGCAGTCACTGTGCTCTGACTTGGTGTCATCCTTGGGGACACCGGGAACTCACCATTCTTGGGTGAGGTACACCTTGGGGAGCTGTGACAGAAGGGCTAGCCCAGCCCACAGCAGCTCCACTTGTGTCCTTGGGTTCAGGGACACGCCTCTGCCATGGTGTCCCCAAACCTCCATGTGGGCCACCAGCCCAAGGCCTCAGAAGCGAGGAATGGCTCCCCAGGCCTGGCTGAGCTGAGGGTGCCCATGCCCCTGCACCTCCAGCTTCTTGAGCTCTGCTGTCCCCACAGAGGGTGGCCTCGCCACCTCCGAGAGGCCATTTTCACCCAGCTAATGCATGTTCATTGTCCTCCCTGGCTGGCCTGGTCTGTTTCTTCTCTCCATTTAATCCTTCTTTTCTGTGGCTTTATTGTGATATAACTGATACACAGTAACCTGCACATACTGCGGGGGCAGATTTGGTTTTTGTCTGCTTGCTTGTAGCTTGTTTGTTGCTGAGCTGGGGATGAAACTTGGGCCTTGTACCTGCCAGACCAACACTCTGCCACCGAGCTCCACCTGCAGCCCCAGTGTGTTGTGATAGGCATGTACACCTAGGAAGCCATCATCACCCTTGGCCCCAGGGTGTCTTGCACCTATGTCAACTCAGGCCTTTCGACCCGTGACCTGGGCCTGGGCAGCCACTTGTCTGCTGAAGATTGTTTTGTATTTTCTAGAATTCTATATAAATGGACTTATATAGTATTTATTTATTATGGTACATGGAATGCAACTCAGGGCCTTCACCCTGACTTCCACCCCAGCCCATTTACTTATTTATTTATTTATTTATTTATTTATTTATTTATTTATTTGACAGAGTGTCCTGCCCTGTAATCCAAGCTAGTCCTGAACTCACTGTGGAACCCAGGCTGGCCTCAACTATATGGCAGTCCTGTCTTAGCCTCTCAAGTGCTGAGATGACAGGTGTGCGCCGCTATGCCAGGCTTGTGGTGCTGGGAAATCAAACCCAGCTTGATAGACAGACGCTTTAACAGTTGAGCTATGTCTCCAGCCCCTGTTATTTATCTATTTATTTATTTACTTACTTACCTACTTATTACTTTTTTGAGACAGGGTCTTACTCTGCAGTCCAGGCTGGTCCTGAACTTACTGTGTAGCCCAGGCTGGCCTCGAACTCACGGCAATCCTAGTCTTTTTGTTTTTTAAAATATTATGCTGGGGAATTGAACCCAGGACCTTTAGCTTTTTAGGCAAGCGCTTTAACTGCTGAGCTACGCCCTCAGCTCCAGACATGCAGTTTTTTAAAAAAATGTATTCATAAGACTGTCATATGCCCGCTCATTCACTCCCCCTCAGAAAGTTGCAGCCTTCCCACCTGCTACTTACTCTCAATCCTCGGCCCAGGGAGGGCACCAGATGTGCCTATGGGATGTCCTTAGGACATGCCTGTAAGGGGGAGAAGAGTGAGTGCTGGGTGTGGCCCTGGCCTAGGAACCCCATTGGGAGGCCCTGGGGAAGGGGTAGGGCCACAGGATCTGTGATTAGGAGCCTACCCAGACCACCACAGACTTTGGTCCCCATTGTGCTGGCTGCTGGTGGGGCCGTCCTATGAGTCTTGGGACTGGCGTGTACCTACTCTGAGTCAGCAGTTTCCTGAGAAAGAAGGTCCTGCCTCGGGTCCTTCCTGGTCAGCCTCCAAGAAGCATGTCATCCCCTTGGAGATTAGTCAAAGTGACCTTTTCACTTGGCCGTAAAACTAGTGGGCTGCTGCCAAATTGCATCTTGTACCACTTACATGCTTCTGGCCCTGGAGGTCACTTGTGACCCCTTCCTGCTGTCCCTCTGGTCTGAAAGACTAGCCTCTCAGGGGTGGCCAGTGCGTAGGGGTCCTCACCAGGTGGCTGAATACCTAGTGGATCGATGGCCTGGAGCCAAAGGGAGCTCCTGAGGTGAACCAAGAGCCGTGCAGGGCACTTCCTTCTGCATGTGAATCACCCACAGGCCTACAGTTTCCCTTCCTGGAAAAGATGATTGAGTCCTAGACTCAGAACTGCGGTTTCAATGGTGTGTGTGTATATGGTGCTAGGAATGGAGCCCAGGGTCTTCACACTGAGTGCTATGTGCACAGCCCATTTTGTATTTTTTTATTTTACACAAGGTCTTGTTAAGTTGTTAATTGCTCAGGCTAGGCTTGAACTTGTAATTTTCCTGCCTCAGCCTCCCAGAGTTCTGGGATTATAGACCTGCGCCATCAAGTCCAGTTTACTTCTTAAGTTCTCAAATAGAAGAATGCTCTGTGTTCTTTGTAGATATTAAATGTACAGGTGGACATGGAGGGCAGCCTTATCCCAGCATTCAGTAAAAACCAAGAGTTACTTTTGGTATGTTTTCTTCACGTATTGTTTCATTGATCAGGCCCTCCCGGAGTACTTAACTTTGGCCCAGCTGGGTGCTAGAGAGTGCTAGGGATACTGTGATTTACCAGTGCGGCAGTGGTGACCCCGGTAGCCTGGTACTGCCCTTGTGGGGCTCAGAGTGTGGAGGGAGATAGACCCATCCCTACGTAGGACAGAGCTGGCACAGGAAGCTCAGGAGGCTGGGAAGATCCAGAGGGGTCAGAGGGGTCACGGATCTAGTGTAGGGGCAAGGGAGGGCTTCCTGGAAGAAGGGCCAATCTGTGAGACCTGGGCCAAAGGAACAAAGGCCATAATCCAAGCACTCTGGGATTCATTTCTGTCCAACAAAGCATGGAGATGAGGCAGTGGGGCAGGGAGCCAGAGGGTGGGTGAGGCGAAGCTCTGGGAGCCCAGGCACAATGAGCTACCTCTGTGCTGGGCTAGTTTTAAAGATGTGTTTGTTTAGACCCAGATGTGACAACAGCCTGGCGTATGTCTGTACTTTGGGAGGTTGAGGCAGTAGGATTGCAAGATTGAGCCCCATCTGTGCAGCTTTGCAGCATTCAAGACCCTGTCCCACAGTAAAAAATAAAAAGGCCTGGGAAATGTAGCTGCATGCAGAGACCCTGCCTGGTTCAGTCCCTGGTACTGGGAGAGTGGGGAATGTACCAGCAGCGACAGTGGTGGGAACAGCTTAGGCAGGAACTCCCTTTCCATGTCGAAAGCCACCTGTTACATTCTCAGCCTCACGGGAAAAGCAGCATTTTTTGGTTCCTCAGAGGCAGATTAAAACATCAAACAGTGAAAATAACAATTCATAGCAGTCAAGAGTATTCTGACAAAATTCAGATGCTTGTAACAGCATTATTAGTACAGTAAAATTGATACAAGCTGAAGGAAGGACAAGGCACTGGTTTGTGAAGCATTTCCCAAGCATGTCCCACTCCGTCACAGTGTTGGGTCATCTGTGGCTGTCAGAGGCATGGACAGGGGGTCACGGATGGGGCAGGAACTTGGAAACAGCGCAAATGGTCTTTTGACTGATAAGACCCACATTACCAGTTGAGACATATTTCTATACCCATTTTAGAAATAGGAAGGCTCTGAATCTCTATCTATATGTAATATCTATCTATCAAATGTATATGTATATATTATATATATATAAAAAGTCTAGTCCAGGCTGGTTCTGAACTCATTATGGAGCCCAGGCTAGCCTCTAACTGAGGCAGTCATCCTGCCTCAGCCTCCTGAGTGCTGATATTGCAGATTTGGCCCACCATGCCCAGTTTATGTGGTGTTGGGGAATTGAACCCAAGGCCTTGTACTTGCAAGGCAAGCACTCTAATTGCTGTATTACACCTCCAGTCCTGAATCTATAGTTTTAAAAAATTTAGGGCTGGAGCATAGCTCAGGGATTACAGCCCTTGCCTAACCTGAGGCTTCAGGTTCCCTCAGGCACAATAGCTAAGCAGTGTGGCACATGCCTTATAATCCCAGCACTTAGGAGGCCGAGGCAGGGAGTTTGCTGTGAGTTCGAGGCCCGCCTGGACCAGCCTGAACTACAGAGCTAGATCCTGTCTCAAAAAAAAAAAAAAAAAAAAAAAAAAAAAAAAGCACTAGAACAGTGTTGTGATGAAGGAATCCCAGGGCTCATTGGGAACCTTGAAGACGTGTCTAACCCAGTTCAGGGACAGCTTCCTGGGAGAAGGGACAGTCCAGCTGAAATCTACAAGGTGAATTGAGACAAGATAGAAGAAGACTGGAGGAAGGATATTTCGGGCAGAGGGCTCAGGCCCTGCAAAGCTGATGTTGAGTGGGGGAGACAGAGTTGCCATGGTGATGCCATGCATGTTGTGCTGGGAAAGCCTTCCTGTGGAGGCACCTGCTCTACATCCATGAAGGACCCGTAGGAATGAGCAGACACTGTAGTAGAGGAAATCAGTAAAACCGGAAGATGATTCTTTGAAGAGACCAGTACTAGGTGAGATGGGATAAAAAGAGAATACAGATTGCCATCAAAAGGAATGAAAAGTGAGACACCAGTACAGAACCCTGCTTTAGGGGAACAAGAGGATGTTCTGAGCAGTTTAGCCTATAAGTTTGGCAATGTAGAGGTAATTGTCAATTTCCTAGGAAACATGCTAAGATTGACACAAGAGGAAACAGAGGGTCTGAAGCATAAAGATTTGCCAGGCCTGGTGGCACAGACCTGTACTGGAAGTCTGGAAATACATTGACAAAGTTTCTCCTGATCTGGCCCATTCTTGTACCACTTGGGTATGGGGTGCAGGCCTGTAATCCCTGCACTCCAGGAGGCTGAGGCAGCGGGATCAGAAACATGTTCATTTTGGTGTATCCCCCCCCCCCCCAGCTCTTTCTCCCCTACCCCAACTTGTCATAGTCCCAAATCTATCACATGCCTTACTTTTTTTATTATTACATAATAAGCAGCTTCCCCAGTCATTTCCTAGTCTTCCTAATGATGATTTGTTTTAAGGACTTTGTATTATTCTGTGAAGTATACACTCCCTTTGCTGGTACACACCTGTAATCCCAACATTTAGGAGGCTGAGAGAGGTAGGAGGATTGCTGTGAGTTCCAGGTTAGCCTGGGCTCCACAGTGGGTTCAGGACCAGCCTGGACAACAGAGTGAGACTCTGACTCCAAAACAGTTCTTATCCAAGATCCAATCACATGTCACTCAATATAATCCCACTACTCTGGGAGACTAAGGCAGGAGGTTCCAGCCTGGGCAGTTTAGTTTGAGTCCAGCCTGGGCAATTTAGTGACTCAGCAAGACACTGTCTCAAAAGTCAAATATAAAAAAGGGCTTGGAGGTGTGGCTAGAGAAATAGTGCAGTGGTTAAAGTGCTTACCTAGCAAGCTCAAGGCCCTGAGTTCAATTCTCCAGCACCCATAAATTTGGGCATGGTGGTGCACCCCTGTAATCTGAGCATTCAGGAGGCGGAGGCAGGAAGATTGCTGTATGTTTGAGGTCCTGGGCTACTGAGTGAGACAAAAAGACTCTGAAAATAAACTTTTAAAATTATGCTATCAAGTTTGCTAGATAAGTCAACCTACAGAGCCGTGAATGTAGCCCTGTGGTACAGCCTGTGCCTGGTACTCCTGGGCCCTGAGTTCCATCCCAAAAAAGAAAGAAGAGGGAGGAAAGGGAAGAGAGTAAGTGAGCAGCAAGGGCACGTCCGTGTGTCAGCCAGGGAGGAAACACAGATGAAAGCCTCGGTGACGGGGCCACAGCTCATCACAACAGCTACAGGTAGTCGAGACACTTGTGGGAGGGGAAGCGGAAGTAACACTGATTAAGGTGCATGGATGCGTATGAGCTCCCCAAGTGGAATAGTGTGCATCACACGCGTATACTAATAAGGATAGTAGTTTTAGGGGAGAAGCAAATGGCTGAAAACAAGGACTCAAATGGAAAATAAAACAATATTTTTAAAAAGTAAATAGTCAGCCAGGCCTGTTGGTGCAGGCCTGTAGTTGCAGCACACAGGAAGGCTGAGGCAGGAGGATCACAAGTTCAAGCCCAGCCTGGCCAACTTTAGTGATTTGGTGAGATGCTGTCTCAAAATAAAAATAAAAAATGGGCTTGGGATGTAATTCGGTGCAAAGGCTGTGGATTCAATACTCGGTACCAAACAAATACATAGATAATCATATTAATACCAAAACAGAAAAGGGTTGTCAGCACCGAGGAGCTCCCACACTGCCTGTGTGTGTGAACGGCACCCAGCCCTTGGGACCTGGGCTGTGTTGATTGAACTTGGCATTGGAGGTGTTAGCTGTTCTGCTCTTACATACGACCAGGGAGAATTGAGCACTTGGGAAACTCAAGATATGAGCCCGAGAGTTCATAGCAACCTGCATAGTGACCAGAAACTGGAAGCAGCTCAAGCATCCATCCACAAACAGCTGTGGTGTCATAGTCCGTAGACCATGGATGGCTGAGCAAAGGACTGACACACAGGACGATGTGCCTCAGGACTGCCCCTCCAAGGGCCAGCCACCTTCCTTCCTGCTGTATCACTCCATTTATATGAGCTTCGAGAAAGGCGGAACTGATGTGCAGAGCTGTGGTGGGGGAGGAGGGATTGTTCTGTGGAGTGGGCATGGACTAGCCAGGGCTGAGAGAGCCTTCTGGGGGCCAGAGACATGACCATCTTGTCTGGGTAGTGGTCTCCTGGGGTAGACCAGGCATTCTCAACCTCAGGCTCGGGCTGGGGCCCTTACCCAACACTCCCTTTGCCATAGTGTGTGTCCCCTCATGGCCACCCCATCTGCATGCCCAGGTGTGCCCACAGCACGGGCCCATGCGCAGTCTCCACTGAGACGCACACCAGGGTGGCTGCCCACCCAGGGCACCAGCAGAAACCACAACTGCCTCCCTGTCACTCTGCTGCTACCTAGGTGTTAATGACGTGAAGGAGGCGGTGACAGTTATAGCCCCAGCTCCAAGTTGCCACCAGGTCAGCCCAGTAGTAAGACAGGAGCTGTCCTCCCATCAAGGAGCTCATAGTGAGCTGCCCAGGAAGCAGAGAGTGAAGCCCACATGAGTGCCAGATTTGCCGGATGCTAAAAGCCCGGCATGGAGCCAGGCCCGGTGGTGCAGGCCTGTAATCCCAGCACTTTGGGAGGTCGAGCCAGAAGGATCACAAGTTCAAGCCCAGCCTGGACAATTTAGTAATTTAGCTAGTCCATTCTCAAGATCAAAAGTTAAAATGGACTGGGGTATATGGCTTAGTGTGAAGGCTCTGGGCTGGATCCCCACTACCTAAGTAAATGAATAAGTAAGTGAAAACAAATAAACAAGACTCAGTCTGGGTAACATCCCTACAGCCTGGACCCCAGAGTCCCCACAGAAACAGGACCTAAGCAATAAGTAGCTGAAACAGAGGCCAACCTAGGCTACATAGTGCGTTTGGGACCAGCCTGGACTACAGAGCAAGACTTTGTCTCAAAAAAAAAAATGGATTGGGGATGTCGTTCAGTTTGAAGCCCAGGGCTTAACTCACAGTACCACAAAAGGAAGAGAGAGAGAGAGAGAGAGAGAGAGAGAGAGAGAGAGAGAGAGAGAGAGAAGAGAAAATAAGGAAGAAAGAAAGAGAGCAAGAACAAGCCAGGCATGTACCTGTAGTTCCCGCTACTTGGGAGCCTGAGACAGGAGAATCACCTGAGCCCCAGAGCCTTGGAGTTCAAATCAGCCTTACCTCAGCAAAACAGTAAGACCCTGACTAAAACCAAAATAACAAAAAAGAAGTACAGTATGGTGGAAATGAACCTCCGAAGTGCCAGGTCCCTATGTTACCCACACCCTTGGGTGAATATTAATTATTGTCAGAGGTAGGCAAGATCAACATTAATTCTACCTTGCTTTCAAAGGCTCGGGTGCTAAGGATCTTTCTCTGTAAAAACGCAGCTGGGCAAGGACCAAGTTTTAGTCCCAACAGTGCCACTCTCGCCTCCTTCCACATGTGTGTCCAGGACCTCGGCTGGAGAGCTCACAATTGAACTGCACCTTCAGGGTGGTGAGAACCTAGGATTGGAGCCTCCAGGCTTGCAGAAAGGATCGGTTACCCGGTGACCCGAGGCACTTAATGAGCATCCACTCCTTTCCCGAAGTCCTTTTTTTGTTGTTTTTTGCATCAGGAGCTCCTTGGTGCCACCGCTCCAACTCTGCATACTGGAAGGATGAGGAAAGACAAGTCTCTTCCTGGCAAGTAGGTTGGCAGTAGTGCGAGGGGAGGAGGACAGCCCGGCTGGCTTGCCAGGTGATGTAGGAACGCAGAGTACTACACATCTGGCCCTCGGACCTTTACCCTTTGGGCCCTTGTGCCCCGCCAGAGGCGTGGCCTCTCAACTGAGCTGGGATTCTTATCCCTGATGCTTTTCAAGAAATGCCCTTGGAAGCCAGGAGCGCGCCTCAATCCAGCACTTGGGAGGTTAGGGCTAGGGAGTTGCGAATTCGAGGCCATACTGGGCCACTTTAATGACACCCTGTCTCGGGGTGTGGGAGGGGGAGGAGCCTTCGAGTCACCCAGGCCAGGTGAGTGCAGGATGAGGTCTGGCGCAGGTCTACGGATGTAGTTAAAAGCAGCCCCAGCTCACTGCAGGCGTTTCTGAGTGCCGCGTCCCTGTAGCTCCTTCCTGGACCCCAGCGCGCAGGGGCGGGACTTGCAGGGGCTGCCAGGCGCGCCTGACCCCTCTCTTCCCCTGCAGTGTACCACTGGGTGGAGATGCGGACCAAGATGCGCATCATGGGCTTTCGGGGCACGGCCATCAAGCCGCTGAACGAGGAGGCGGCCGCCGAGCTGGGCGCCGAGCTGCTGGGCGAAGCCACCATCTTCATCGTGGGCGGGGGCTGCCTGGTCCTGGAGTACTGGCGCCACCAGACGCAGCAGCGCCACAAGGAGGAGGAGCAGCGCGCCGCCTGGGACGCGCTGCGGGACGAGGTGGGGCACCTGGCTCTGGCGCTTGAGGCGCTGCAGGCGCAGGTGCAGGTCGCGCCGCCGCCGGCCGCCCTGGAGGAGCTGCGCTCCGAGGTGCAGGAGGTGCGCGCTCAGCTGTGCGCCATCGCACCGCCGCCAGCGCGCCAGGCAGCGTCTTCGTCCAAGAAATAGGAACTGCTGAAGCCAGAACTTGGATGTGGCCGTGTGCGCGCGAACTTGGATCTCCCCACACTCAGCTGCCTGCACTGGCCCAGCAGAAACGCCGGGCCTGGATCCAATTTGGCATTTCGTCGCCCCCTACTGTCAGGACCAGTGGTACCTTCCCATGGGACCAGCAGAGCTGGGAAGCATCCTGATAGAGCCTCCTCCAACCTCTAAACTTCTCGCTGCTCCAAACTCTGAAACCTACAGGATGCGGCCGGTAACCCACGGCTGTGCTGGCTAGAGGATAAACAGAACCTGGGCTGGTGCTCAGCCACCTTGTCACTGTGGTCCCCCGTGCGCATGTGCTGGACCATCACCACCTTTGCTGGCGGCGGCGGGTCTGTCGGAGGAATCCCCCCCCCCCTTCAGCCTATGGATGCAGACGCGGCGTGGACTTGCGCTGTCCCTCTGTGCTCCGTGGGCCTTCTCAGGTCAGCTCCAACTGGGCACTTTCGCCCTGTTGGAGAGAACGAGGCAGCCTGACCTGCAGCTGTTTTACGAAGTCACTTTGTTTTCCCCCTAAGCTTGTCCCTCCCAGGTCCCAGTGGGATATTCCAACAGACCTGCCCATCTCCTGGCCTGTGGCACAGCCCACTGGCTGGACTCTGTGGGGAATCTTATGTGGCTGTGCCCAGGCTGCCTTGTGTGGTGGGGAATTTGATCCCAGCTGGAGCTAATCCAGCTTATCTTTCAGCCCCAGCCCTGTTTCCCTGCCCTGAAAGGGCCTGCACCTGTGCTGGGTGGTTCCCTGCGCCGCCCCCCCCCCCCCCCCCCCCCCCCCCCCCCCCCCCCCCCCCCCCCCCCCCCCCCCCCCCCCCCCCCCCCCCCCCCCCCCCCCCCGCCCCACCTTACCCACCATCTGTTGCATCTCTTGGACCTGATGACCTGAGGATGAAATTGTCACCCACGTGCAGCCTTCTATCATGCACTCTGGCCCAGGATTTTCCCCATAGTCGCCGTTATGCGGCGGAAACCTCCTGCCCCTTCAGGCCCCAGTCCCCTCTCTAGCCCGCTGGCCTAGGCAGGGTTGGCCTCACCTCCCCTATCCATTCTCTAGCACTGCCATGACAAATGTACCCGTGAGGTGGCTTCAGATAGCAGAAACGTGTTTGGTCATGGCTCTGAAAGCCGAAAGTCTGAATCAGGATGTGAGCAAGGGGGCTGGAGGAATGGCTCAGCGGTTAAAGTGCTAAGTCAAGCACTAAGTACTCAGTCAAGTTTGATTCCCCAACACCATATAAGCCAGGTGTGGTGGCTACACCCCTCTAATCCCAGCACTTGGGAGGCTGAGGCGGGAGGATTGCTGTGAGTCCAAGGCCTGCCTGGGCTGCTCCATAGTGAGTTCAGGACCAGCCCGGGCTGCAGAGCGAGACCCTGTGTCAAAATATATATATGTATATGAGCAGCCCACACCCCTTCCTTCCTTTACTTTCAGGTAATTCTGGGCCTTCTTGGGTTTGTGTCCATCTTTATGTGGCCTTCTCCTCTTCTGCCACTTATACAGTGGTCCCCAACCTTTTTGAAACCAAGGACTGGTTTAGTTGAGGGCCATTCTTCCAAGGATGGAGTGAGGGGCAGAGCTCCACCTGTTGCTGTATCTGCAGTGCCATTAGAGACCAATAGGAGCTTGCTGGCAGGGGTGGGGCTTCACTCATCTCTTCCATGGACCGTCATGGCTGAGTGCCAAGGGCTGGAAGAATAGGGCTGAAGGAGTAGCTCAACAGCTACAGCGCGTACTGAGCAAGCACTGAGTACCTGAGTTCAGTTCTCCAGCACCATATAAGCCGGGCATGGTGGCACACGCCTGTAATCCCAACACGCGAGAGGTTGAGGCAGGAGGATTGCTGTGAGTTCAAGGCCAGCCTGGATTAGAGTAAGACCCTTCCTCCAAAAAAGTGGGGTGGTTGGAGGAATAGAAGAGTAGTTAAAGTACTTGCCTATCGAGTACAAGGCCCTGGGTTCGAATCCCCAAGTACCACATAAACTGACTGGTAGCACACACCTGTAATCCCAGCATTTGGGAGGCCTAGGCAGAAGGATTGCCATGAATTCACAGCCAGCCTGGAGCTACATAGCAAGTTCAGGACTAGTTGGGACTACAGAATGAGACCTTCTCTGTCTCTCAAAAAAAGTGGTCACTGCACAAAGGGCTGACAGAGGAACAGGACAGAGCCAGCAGAGAGCTCTGTGCCTGATTTCTGTGATAAACCACTGGGGAGGAGTCTGCTCTGGCCCTGACATGTCTCGTTGGAGGCCAAAGGCTGTGACTGTCCTACCTGTGTCAGTAAGTCGTCACTATCACAGCAGATCAAGGGTGCTGAGCTCGGATGCCCCGCACATTCTGCAAGCCCACGACGTGATTCCATTTCATTGGTAAGGAGACTGAGACATACAGAGGGGAAGGGCACCGCTCCAGGTCACCCAGGCAGGGAAGGGCACAGGTGGGACGTGAAGGCAAACAGCTAGGCCCGCTCTCTCCTCCCCTGAGACTGTCCTGACATGTGGCCAGCCACGCACCAATGTGTGTGTGTGGACAGAACCTCCACACGGAACTCACAGGGCTGAGGACGGGCTGTGGCCCTGCTTCCCTATTGGCCACAGTTTGTGTATTTCACGATGTGGGGAGAGGAGTTGGATTAAACTTGTAATAAAGCAGGCTGTCCTGAAGTGGGTACATTCTTTTTCCGCATTTAAAAACTCCCTGTTAACCATAGGGGGAAAAATGTCCACTTATACTCTCACTTGAGAAAGGTTCATCACTGAGCTGCCCACTGGGTGTCCAGTCCAGGGCAGGGCAGTGCTGGGGTCTCAGGGGTGATGACACAGCTCAAGCCTCACCCCCACAGGGCTCACGGCTCAGGGAAAGACAATGAAAAGTTTGTCTCTTTTCAGGCTTATGAGAAGGAAGTCGCTGAAGCCAGACTTCCCTCCTGAGGGCATAGGGTGTGAAAAGCCGAAATGTCTGCCTTGAAAACCCCAAAAGGGGGCCCTGGAGGAATGGCACAGTGGTTGATGTGTGTGCCTAGCAAGCGCAAGGCCCTGAGTTTGCTTCCCCAGCCCCACATAAGCTGGGTGTGGGGCGCACACCTGTAATCCCAGCACTCAGGAGCCTGAGGCAGGAGGATTGCCTTGAGTCTAAGGCCAGCCTGGGCTTCAAAGCGAGACCCTGCCTCAAAAAGAAAAAAAAAAATGAAATGGTGTCCTGAACTGGGATAGGCAGCATATTCCCAATGGACACATTCATGAAGCCTCTCTGGTCTCTTGCTCATGAGAGGATCAGCCAGGACACCACCGGCACCCCTCTCCCCCACCGCCAGCAGAGAGTGCTGTTCTAGAGCAAGCACGCCAACTGCTCACCCATTGTGGTGAGGCCCAGGGGTCCCGGTGTGCGAGTGGGCTATGTAGATCCGGTGGAGGAGTGAGAGAACCACCGAACAGGCTCAGCCTCTTGGTCAGCTGAGGCCCCTGCGCCAAATCCGGCTGCCTGCCACTTACCTTTTTTTTTTTTTTTTCTCCTCACTGTGTATCCCAAGCTGGCCTCAAACTTGTGATCTTCCTGCCTCTGCCTCAAGAGCTGGGAATACAGACATGCCCCACCATTGTGGGCTGCTCTCTGCATGTGTCTGTAAATAAAGATGGTAACGCAGCCAGGCTGACTCCTTCCACTTTTCCTGTGGCCACGTTTGTGCAGTCGTGGCCGAGTTGAGTACATCCCATAGCTGGAAAAGTTACGCTCTCTGGCTCTTTACATAAAAAGTTTGCCAACCCCTGCTATGGAGCAGGGGTGGAGAGCCGGGTAAGTGGCCAGGCAATCAAACACTGGGCCTCTTGCCTCGTGGGCACAGCTCAGGGTCACCCCAGCTCCAGATGAACCCCTCCCAATAGGATCCCTGAGGCCTCTGCCCTGACTACCACTTCCGCTTCTGCCTCCGCCAAGTCCTCCTCTTCCCACTCCCTTCTGGAGCTGCCAGCAGCAACTGTGTGTGTGTGTGAACTTCCACTTTAGTCCACAGCCCACAGCTCAGTAGGAAAGTTTGTGCAGGGCTGGAGGCAGACCTCGGTGGTGAGAGTGCTTGCCGAGCAAGCTCAGGCCCTGGGATCAGTTCCCCAACATCACATAAACTGGGCATGGTGGCGCACACCTGTAATCCCAGCACTCGTGAGGCTTAGGTAAGCAGATTGTCATGAGTTCAAAGCCAGCCTAGACTACAAAGCGAGACCCTGCCTCAAAAAAAGAAAGAGAAAGAAAGTTTATGGGAAGCAGGCTCAATAGTGCACACCTGTAATCCCAGCGCTCTGGAAGGCTGAGGCAAGGAGTTGCAAGTTCAAGCTCAGCCTGGGCAACTTAGTAAAACAGTGTCTCAAAATCAAAAATAAAAAGGAGGCTGAGGGTGTAGCTCAGTCTGAAGGCCCTGGGCTTGGTCCCTGCCCTCCAAGGCACAAAAAGGGAAGCCAAGAAAAAAATGAGAATAAATAAAATAAATATAGTACTACCTCTTTTCACTTTCTGTCCATTCCCCGCCTCCTTTTGGTACTGAGGATGGATCCCGAGGTCTTTCACTGAGCCACACCCCCAGTGCTTTTTTATTTTATATTTTGAGGCAAGGTCTTGCTCAGTTACTAAGTTGGTCAGGCGTGATCCTCCTGTCTCACCCTCCCCCGGTGCTGGGATTCCAGGCGTGTGTCACCACTCCCAGTGTATGTGGTATTGCAGAACTGAAGCCAGGCCCTTGGGCGCGCTGAGCCATCGCTGTGGCTTCTGAGCTGTGTCTTAGCCCACGTTGTTGCTGTCGGTGAGTGACTACTGCTACATTACTGTTACCTGATGTCCAGAGATTACGTGAGGACTCATTCCGTGTTGTACAATGCGTGCAATCTCATAAGCGCACAGAGTTCGCACCATTACAGTATCACACCGAGCATCCTCACCTTCCTGACAGTGCTCCCACATGTCCCTCCAGTTCCACTGAGTCCACAGATCCAGGGGACCCATGAGACCCAAAGCCACAGAAAGCTGGCTCTGTGGCTGGCCTCTCTGCTCTGCGCTGGGCTGAGGGGCAGCCTCCAGAGGTCAGGTCTGACCCCCTGGGATCTGGGAATGTTCTTCTGTGTGATCTAATTCCATTTTATATTTTGTTTATTTTGTTTCGTTTTGTTTTTGAAACAGAGTCTCGCTCTGTAGTCCAGGCTGGTCCTGAACTCACTATGTGGCCCTGGCTGGTCTCAAACGTGGCAGTTCTCCTACCTCAGCCTCTCAAGTGCTAGGATTGTAGGTGTGTGGCACGCCATCTGGCTTATGTGGTGCTGAAGAGTTGAACCCAGGACCTTTGGCTTGCCGGGCGAGTGCTATAACCACTGTGTTATTCTTCCAGCCCCATGGGATCAAATTCTTGCAAATGTGATTTGTTTTTCCTCTTCCCTCCTGGACTAAACCCAAGTCTATCACTCTAAACTAAATCCTCAGCCTTTTTTTATTTTTTGCTTTTGAGACAGGGTGTTACCAAGTCACTAAGTTTTCCTTGCTGAGCTCAAAATGGGTGACTCTTCTGCCTCAGCCTCCCAGAGGTTACAGGCCTGCACTGGCTATTAAATTTTTGTTGTGCTTTACATCGTGTGTGTGTGTGTGTGTGTCTGTAGAGACAGACCCTATGCATTGTATCATCAAAGACAAAATTGCAACCAATTCAGCACTGTACTGGCCTCAAGTACTTTGTTTTGTCCAGTACTAGCAGTTGACTCCGGCTGGGGCCTTCTGCCGAACTACATCCCTAGTTCTTTTTTTAAAACGGGGTCTCACTGAATTGCTTAGGCTGGGCTCAAACATGTGCTTCTCCTGCCTCAGCTTCCCAGAGTACTGGGATTACAGGCTTGTGTTGCCATGCCCAGCCAAACCTTTGTCTTCATAAATGGGTTAACTGCAAACTCCGAGGCTAGAGGTCCATGACGCAATGGGAAGATGTGCTTGAGGTCTGCCATCCGCCGTCGTGTGCGCATGCGTGTGCACAGGAATTGAGCCCAGGGCGTTCACACTAAGCTACATCCCTAGTCCATTTTTATTTCTGATAACAAAACGGAGTCATGCTAAATTGCCCAAGCTGTGCTCAGACTTGCCATCCTCCTGTCTCAGTCTGAGATTATAGCCCTGCACCACTGGGTTTGGCTAGTAGTTTTTTTTTGTTTTTTGTTTTTTGTTTTTTGTTTTTTGTTTTTTTTTTAAATCCTGGGGCTCAAATCCAGGGCTTCCTGCTTGGAAGGCAAGTACTCTTACCTCAAAGTTAAATCCTCAACCACAGTACTCACTTTTTTTCTTTTATTTTAAAAATTCTTTTCCCAGTAGTAATCTTTTAAATGACAAGTGACCTTGTGACCCAGGCAGATAGATGGGCATTCCCCTTAGCCTATACCTCGGAGGCAAGTATGTGAACAAGACTAGGATCCTGATCCAGTTGGCCCCACAGAACAGCCAGTTCACAGGGAGCGCTTCTTGTAGCAGGTGTGGGACTTCCCCCCAGGCTGCTGTGAGTAGCCCTCCGCTGCCCACATGGGGCAAGGTCCAGATGAGAAAGTTTCCTAGGTTCAACAAGTAAACCAGGCATGGTGGCACATGCATATCTATAATCCTATCACTAGGGAGGCTGAAGCAGGAGATTGCCATGAGTTCAAGACCAGCCTGGGCTACATAGGGAGTTCGCCTGGACTACAGAGGGAGGTACTGTCTCAAAAAAAGAAGAAGAAGAAAAAAAAACAGTATGAAGGGGGAAGGGACTCTCCAGCTTTGGCCTGCAGACAAGTCAGATTCCATGTGAACTTCAGGATCAATTTCATAACTTGCACTCACACACAAACACCTCTTGGCATTATAATTAGAACCTATCCTTCAGTCCCTTTCTTTCTTTTTTGAGACAGGGTCTCACACAGTAGCCCAAGCTGGTCCTGAACTCACTGTGGAGCTCAGGCTGGCCTTGGACTAAGGACAATCCTGCCTCAGCCTCCTGAGTGCTGGGATTACAGCTGTGCACCACCACACCCGGCTTTGTGAGGTGCTGGGGAATTGAACTGAGGGCCTTGCACTTGCAAGGCAAGTGCATTAACCGCTGTGCCATTTCTCCAGCCTGTCTCTTTCTTTCTTTTATTTCCTTCCATACTAGGGATTGAGCCCAGAGCCTTTACATTGAGCTACATCCTCAGCCCTTGTTTAATTTTTTTTTTTTTATTTCGAGACCCCTCTCATAAATCAAGAAATTGCCCAGATTGGGCTTGAGGTGAGTTTGCGAACCTCTTGCCTCAGCCTCTCAGAGATCTGAGGTTGCAGATGTGTTCTGCTATGTCCAGCTGTGATTTTCTTGAGTCTGTATATCAGCTTAGTGACATCTGACATCTTCACAATACTGAATCTTCAATATTGCGGGGATCACAATTTTGGCATAAAGAGGACAAGACATCCCAAAAGTTTGTTAATGTTTCCTAACTAGGATGACTTTTGGGACACCCTGTATACGGAATTTAGTTCTTGCATATTTTTTCTCAGTGTTCAAATTTGAAGTAAATATATTTTTACATTATATTTATATTTTTATATGTAGAGTAACCTTTGGGACATGCTGTATTTTAAAGTAAAAACCATTTTAAATCTTAACAACCTAATAAAAGTTTGTGAATTTTAGGAAGGAGATTGCTAATCCCATTAAAATAAAAAATACAAAATTACTGATCCTGTAATCCCAGCACTCCGGGAAGCTGAGGCAGAATGATTACGAGTTGGAGCCCAGCCTGGGACACTTAGCAACTTAGTGATACCCTGTCTCAAAATCAAAACGAAAAACTGGGCCAAGGACATACCTCAGTGTGAAGCTCTGGGCTCGATCCCCAGCATTGAAAAGCAAAGCCAACCAAGAACTCTGGGCCTGGTGGCACGTGTCTGTATTCCTCAGCCCTCCAGAGGCTGAGGCAGGAGAATCACAAGTTCAAGCACAGCCTGGGCAATTTAACAAGACCCAGTCCAGTCTCAAAAACAAAAACTGGGGCTGAGATGTAGGCTAGTGCAAAGGCTCTGGGTTCCATATCAGCACAGAAATGAAATAAAAAACAGCCAGTAGAACCATCCGCACTTTAACCAGGAGCCATAAACCCCTCTGTGGTAAGTTGGGAGAAAGTCTGACCTGCAATTATTAGGCAAGTTATGCACTGCAGAGTCTCCTGGCCTGGGCTCGTAATAAGCCTTGTCTTTCTCCCTTGATCTATGAGTTGGTTAATATGCAGGGCACTGTGCCCCGCAGGTCATTCCAAACTAAGTTGGTAGAGTTCTCCAACACAGCCCACACATATAATCTCTCTACTTTTGTCCTTTCTTATTGGCTTTATTTTTACTCTGCTAGGGGTTGAACTCGGCCTCCTACATGCTGGGCCTCAGAGCACTGCAGTCTTCACGCTTCTCTGTAATGTCTCGTAGCTTACGGAGTAGAAGTCTTACATATATCAATATTTACTTCAATTTTTTTGAGACAAGGTTTTTGCTCGGTAGGTCAGACTCATCCTGAACTCACTATGAAGTCCAAACTAGCCTCGGACTCATGGCAATCTTGCCTCAGCCTCCTGAGTGTAGGGATTACAGACGTGCACCACCGCGCCTGGCTTTGTGGGGTGCTGAAGAATCAAATTCGGGCTTGCGCTTGCTATGCAAGCACTTTAACCTCTGAGCCATTCCTCCCGTCCCTGGACTAATATTTTTTAAATGCTAAACCACATTAGGATTTTCTGAAATAATATTTTTAAAATACATATCGGGCTGGAGGAATGGCAAAGTGGTTTAAAGTACTTGCCTGGCAAGCTCAAGGCCCTGAGTTCAATTCCCCAGCATCACATATACTGGGCATGGTAGTGTACATCTAAAATCCTGACAGTTGGGAGGCTGAGGCAGGAGAATTGCCATGAGTCCAAGGCCAGCCTGGGTTCCATAGTGAGTTCAGGACCAGCCTGGGCTACAGAGTAAGACCCTGTTTCAAAAAAAATACAGTGTATTATTACCTTATTAATTTTTCTTCCTCTTCAGAAGTAGAGTCTCACTATGTTTGCCAAGGCTCGTTCTGACTTCCTGGACTCAAGTGAGCCTTCTGCCTAACCCTTCCAAGTAGCTGGGACAACAGACATGTGTGATGCTGCACTCGGTTGATTTGCTAATTTTTAATTTTTTTTGAGACAGGTCTCACTTCTGTAGTCCACACAGTCTTACTGTATAGTCCACGCTGGTCCTACTCTCTAAGTAGCCCAGGCTGGTCTTAAACTCATGGCAGTTCTCCTGCCTCAGCCTCCAGAGTGCTGGAATTACAGGGGTGTATCACCATACCTAGCTGATTTTTATGTGGTGCTGGGGAATTGAACACAAGGCCAAGTGCTATAACCACTGAGCTATGCCCTCTGACCTATTTTTAATTTTATGACGGGATCTAAGTTGCCCAGGCTGGCTTCAAATTTTCAGTCCTTCTGCCTCATCCTCCTGAGGATATATGTTTACTTTTATTTATTTATTTTATATTTTGAGTCAGGACCAATGGTGTAGGCCTTTATTTTCTGTTCATTTGTTTTCTACAGGTGTGCCACCACACCCAGCCTATGTAGGGCTCCACACTTGCCAGACAACAAGTGCCCTTAACCACTGAGCTATTCTGTAGTCCAGGCTGGTCCTGAACTCACTGTGTAGCCGAGGCTGGCCTTGAACTCATAGCAATCCTCCTGCCTCAGCCTCTTGAGTACTGGGATCATAGATGTGCACTACCATGCTTAGCTGCTGTGTGGTGCTTGGGGGTCAAACCTAGGGCCTTGTACATGCTAGGCAAGAGCTTTAACCACTAAGATACACTCATAACCCCATATTTGTTTCTACTTTCATAAGAGGCTGTAACTTTGCATTATTGTAAAGTCCTTGTTAGTGTTGGGTGTGCTGGTGACAGTGGCTTAGTAATACAGGCTGGGATTTTTTTTTTTTTTTTTGAGACAGGGTCTCCCTTCGTAGTCCAGGCTGGTCCTGAGCTCACTGTGTAGCTTAGACTGGCCTCAAACTCATGGCAGTCCTTCTGCCTCAGCCTCCTGAGTGCTAGGATTACAGGTGTGCACTACCACACCCAGCTTACGTGGTGCTGGGGAATCAAACCCAGTTACTCAGTGACCATTGAGCAATTCTTCCAGCCCCAGGTTGGGATGTGTTGGTGACTTTTGTCATTTCTTCAGGGAGTGTTTATGATGGATTGGCATAGAGTATACTGGAAGAATACCAATTTTTTTCTATAGTAACAGGGTTTTTTTTTTTTTCTTTTTGAAGTGGAGATTGGACTCAGGACCTTTGCACTGCGTTAGGTACCCAGCTTTTTAAAATAATTTACTTTAAGACAGGTTCTTGCTAAGTTGCCCAGGACCCATATTTGTGATCCTCCTGCCTCAGCCTCTAGATTGCTGATATTATAAGTGTTCCCAATGTGCTTGAATTTGTCAGCAGAGTCCACATAGCAGTAGAGTCTTAGCAGGGTCCTCTGTGGAAATTACAGGCTGATTTAGACATGTGTGGGAATGCCACGGGCCAGGACAAAGCCAGAAAACTTACCCTGCCAGTTATAAGCTACCAGCAGCCTTAGTCACCAAGCAGTGTGGCAACTGAACTTGCGTAGACAGATCTGTGGCAGAGAAGAGAGAACCCAGGAACACCCATACATGGCAGTCAAGTGACTTGTGACAGAGGTGACACTGTGACATGCGGACAAATGCTGGCCTTTTCTTTTATTTATGTATTTATTTTTTGAGACAGCATCTTGCTCTGTGGCCCAGGCAGGTCCTGAACTCACCATGGAGCCCAGGCTGGCCTTGGACTCACGGCAATCCTCCTATCTCAGCCTCCTAAGTGCTGAGATTACAGGTATGTACCACCAAGCCTGAATTATGTGGTTCTGGGGAACTGAACTCGGGTACTTAGCGCTTTAACCTCTGAGCCATTCCTCCAGCCCCAAGGCTGGCCTTTCCAACATATGCCACTGGGGCACGTGGATATCTACACTACACAGAATACGCAAACCTGAGCTGGGCCTGGTAATACATGCCTATGATCCCAGTACTCGGGAGGTTGAGGCAGGAGGTTTGTCGTGAGGTTGAGGCCAGCCTGGGCTACTTAGTGAGTTCAGGATCAGGCTGGACTACAGAGTAAAACCCTGTGTCAAAAACAAAAACCAAGTGCTAGGAAGGATGTGAAGAAACTGGCACCCTGTGCATTCCTGGGAGACTGGTGTAGTTGCTATGGAAAGGTAGGAAAGTTCCTCCAATAGAAAAGCATAAGAGTTACCACGTGACCCAGCAATCTCATTCAAAGTAAAGCCAAGAGGAAGTACATGCACATCCACAGGAAACCCCGTGCATGAGTGTTCTTAGCAGTGCTATTCATAGTCAGAAGTCAGATGCAACCCAAATGTCTACTGATGAATGGAACCACAGGCCATGGGGGAACCGTACAATGTGATATACCCCAGCCATAGGAAGGATCAACCTGCTGCAACAGGGTCCCTGGCCCTTGAGGAACCAGGCCATCCAGCAGGTGAGCAGCAGGTGAGGGAGTGAAGCTTCGTCTGTATTTACACCTGCTCCTTGTCATTCTCATCACCGTGTGAGCCCCACCTCCTTTCCGATCAGTAGCAGCATTAATCCTCACAGAGGTCCAGACCCTTCTGTGACCCATCGAGGGACTGGGTTGCTGGCTCCTTTTGAAAACCTGATTACCTGATGATCTGAGGTGCAGCTGAGGCAGTGGGACTAGTTGCCTCTCTCCCCTGACCCCTCACCTATGAAAAAATGTCTTCCACAAACAAGTCCCTAGAGCCAACAAGGTGGGGGACGATGTGCTACAATGCACAGGACGTTTGTGAACCTCCTAGTAAGTGAAAGAAGACACACACGAAAGGCCACGTTCTGCCCTTCACTGATAGGAGATTCCCAGTGTAGGACACCCACAGAGACAGGAAGTGGAGTGGAGGGAGCCAAGAGCTGGGTGGGGGGGGTGACCGGGGGAATGGGAGGGACTGCTGGTGGGTTTGGAGTTTCTTTTGGGGGGAGTGACAATACTGTTATAAATTGATTGTGGTGATGATTGCATAGCCCTAAAAATATACTAAAAACCACTAACTTGTGTTCTGTAAGTGGGTGAATTGTATGGCAGGAGAATGATACCTCAGGAAAGCTATTCTGTGGGGGGTGCTGGGGATGAAATTCAGGGCCTTTGTGCTGAATCCCATCCCAAGCCACCCCGACACTTCATTTTTTTAAATTTTAAGACAGGGCTAGAGAAATGGCACAGGGGTTAAAGCGCTTTCCTAGCAGGCTCAAGGCCCTGAGTTCGATTCCCCAGCACCACATAAGCCAGGCGTGGTGGCCCATGCCTGTAATCCCAGCACCGGGGAGACTGAGGCAGGAAGATTGTCCCGAGTCCAAGGCCAGCCTGGGCTACAGAGCAAGACCCTGCCTCCAAAAATAAATAAATAAATAAATAAAGGGGGGGGGGGGTGCTGGAGGAATGGCTCAATGGTTAAAGCGCTTGCCTAATAAGAACTAAGTCAAGTGCTAAATACCCGAGTTCAATTCCCCAGCACCACATAGGTTGGGCATAATGGCGCACGCCTGTAATCCCAGCACTCTGGAGGCTGAGGCGGGAGGACTGCTGTGAGTTCAAGAACAGCCTGGGCTTCATAATGAGTTTAGGAGCAACCCCAAATACAGTGTATCTCCAATAAATAAATGAAAGATGGCACAGGCCTATGTAATCCAGCATTCCAGGAGACTGAGGCAGGAGAATCTCAGGTTGGAGCCCAGCCTGGGCAAGTAAGTGACTTAGCAAGACCCTATCACAAAAAAGAAAAGGAAAAGGGCTCCAGTCTTGGGGCCAGGAGAGGGAGGAAAAAAAAGATAAGGTGAGTGAGGAGATCCGGAACAGACCAGTTTTTCCTGAAAACAGGAGATCCCAGGCTACTTGAGTCGGTGTAATGATTAAGTCTCCTTGGCTTCAACCCCCACCTAAAATAATCAAGGGCTAACCCATCACTCAGCTCGTTCCCAGGCTCTGTTCCCCTCTTCCCACTCACAGGCCGGTAGCCTAGAACTCAAAGCAGTCCAGAGACGCCAAGGAGGGTGCAGGTGCACTGTAGCTGGAAACGCCGCAGCGGCTGAGGGGGCTTGGGGGAGGGAGATAGGTGGGCTTTCAAAGTTCAGGGCTCACCCTTGGGTTTGATCTCTTGCCAGAAGGGCTGGCCGACCTCCCTGCAGCACTGTGCTACTGATCATGTATTTCACAGGGAAGAATGTAGTGGAAACCTGCCTGGGGCTGGGGGCAGAGCTTAGTGGATACAGCGGTTGCCTAGCATGTATAAAGCCCTGGATTCAACTCTCCAGCACCACATAAAAAGCAGCCAGACATAACGGGGCAAACCTATAATCCCAGCACTCAGGAGGCTCAGGCAGGAGGATAACCGTGAGTTTGAGGCCAACCTGAACTAAAGGGTGAGTTCAGAAGCACTACTGACTAAGACCCTGTCTCAAAAACAGACAGACAGACACAGCCAAGAGGAGATGTGCTTGGGAGGAGTCCGGGAGTTCTGAATATGGCTTCCCCTGGCCTTCCCCAGTGAATTATAGATAATGCTATAACTTCTCCCAGCAACAGTAAGTGACCAAACATACGCAGGTTTGCTGACCAGGGAATCATGTTTTCAGGGTTTTTGATGAGGATCAGTGACAAAGACAGGGGTGACCCTCTGTGTGGCTGAACTTGGCTTCCTGCTTCCCCAGAGGCTGAGCTGATCCCACCTGACCCAAATTCTCCAACGTCAACTTCGTAGTTAGCATAACTCTGTTGTGTCCCCAGGATTCAAAGACAGCCTAATCAGGTTGAGCATCCCAAGGACTTAAAGATGACCTCCCAGGAACCAAGGGCAAAGGCCAGCCCTTTATTTCAGTAAAATGATTACATGACTACACACAAAAGGCAAATTCCTAGGACTAAAGAGAGAAAGGTTTAGAGAGAAGATAGAAGAATGTAAAGTAAGAGTATAAAACAATGACTCTCACAAAGACCCGCCTTGGTGTGATGTCACTATAACGTCACTGTTACGTTGATGACACAAAGCCCTTCTACATTACCAGTAATAGAACCAGGCCTCCAAACTACCAATGAGTATGTCTCGGGGCCTAGAAGCTACTATCTAGTGTAACATTAAGACAGAAAAAGATGTTTCAAATATACTAGGATTCGACACACGTACCGAACTTCTTTTCTGCGAAAGGTACTTAGGGATAGGCTCTGGTAAAACCAAAATGGGATGTGACAAAGAGGGACAGTGTGAAAACTTCATAGCAGGACACTCCTGAAGCAGCCCAGGGAAAAGCCAGTTGTCCATGAGTACTTAACAAATATAACAAGAGCAAACAGTTGATGGATTTTGACCTCAGGGCAAGTTAGGCATTTGGGGTCACATTGTGGCAGTTTAAGAAACAGTGACAGCTCCATACAGTAAAATCAAGGCTGAAATAGAAGAAAGAAAAAATATGACCTGTCTCGGTGTGGTGGCATCCTCCTGTAATCCCAGCACTCAGGAGGCTGAGGCAGGAAGATTACTATGAGTCCAAGGCCAGCTTGGGCTACACAGTGAGTTCAGGACTGGCCTGGACTACAGAGTGAGACTCTGTCTCAAAAACAAAAAAAAGGTCTGGGACTATAGATCAGTGCAGAGGCTCTGGGTTTAATCATTAATATGATATATACACATATATACACATAGCTATTTTTATAAAGCATTGGTTTAGTGAAATAAAATTACAGCTGCATTGTACTTCCATAGTGATTAATGTCTACATAACCTTAATATTGCACAAACTCCGTATCTTCATCTTTAGACTCAGCTTATGAGCAAAGTAACGAAGACTTACCATAACTTCAGGAAGGCACCTCAGTAATGTAAGAACAGTGACACAGCAGATAGGGCAGAGGATGCATTTTTTAAAATTTGTTTTTCTTGAAAGCCAGGTACAGTGGTTCAGCACTTGGGATCCCAGCACTTGAGAGACTGAAGCAGAAGGATTGCCATGAGTCCGAGGCGAGCCTGGGCTCCATACTGAGTTCAGAACCAGCCTGGACTGCAGAGCGAGACCCTGTCTCAAATAAATTTGTTTTTTTGAGATAGGGTCTCGCTCTGCAGTCTGGGATACTCCTGGGATTAGAGTCATGGGCCACCACCACACCCAGCTAATCTTTACATGGTGCTGGGGAATTAAATTCAGGGTTTTGTACACATCAGGCAAACGCTTTAATCACTGTGCAACTCCCCCTAGTCCAGAGCTGATGGTGTAGATCAGAGGTAGAGTGCCTGACTAAAGGGCCTAAGGGCCTGGGTTCTGTGCTCCCAGCTCTAGCACTATCATGTATTCGTATGTATCAGATAAACACAGGCGTGAAACAGGGACTACAGGGGATAGGAGGACAGCAGTCACAGAATCTGGTGTCAGAAAAATGAGGCAATGATGATCACCAATAAATGGCAAACAAAGAAATAAGGGGAAAGAACATGGGGCTGGAATAGCGCAGTGGTTAGAGTGCTTACCTAGCAAGCGCAAGGGCCTGAGTCGATTCCCCAGTACCACATAAACCGGGCATGGTAGTGCACACCTGTAATCCCAGCACTTGGGAGCCTGAGGCAGGAGGACTGCTGTGAGTCCAAGGCCAGCCTGGGTTACATAGTGAGTTCAGTCAGACCCAGCCGGGACTAAAGAGCGAGACCCTGTCTCAAAAATTAATTAATTAAAGCAGGTGTCATTGTATAGTCCTGACTAGGCTTGTACTTTCTATATATAGTGCAGGCTGGCCCTCAACTCCGTGTCCCCGTTGCAGTCGAGTGCTGGGATAATAAGGTATGCACCACTATGCCTGGCTTAATCAGAGGATTAAAAAAAAAAAAAGCAATTTACTAGCCAAGAGCCATGCCTCAATCTGTAATTCCAGTTACTGCAGAAACTGAGGCCGGAGAAATGGTCTGAGACCGGAGCTTTCAGCCCAGCCCTGGGAACTCAGTGAGACCTTGTCTCTAAATATATAGGCTAAAATAGATGAAATAAATGCGGAAAAGAAAAAAAGATTAACGTCAAGGGTCGGGACTAAAGTGGAGATGGGAAAAAGGCTTCTGTTTCACAGTGCAGCCCCTTCCGTCAGGTCTAAATAATATCCTTGGCGTGTGTTCTTCTTCTAATTAAAGAAGAATATATAATTAATTGTCTGAAAAGATTAGCCTGGCTTCCGAGGAGGGGAACTGGAGATGGTGAAGTGTAAATTTTTCTTTTTAAGCTAGGTTTGTTTTCTTTAGTTTTTGTACTGGAGATGGAGTAGAAATTCACGTCTTCTTCTAGGGCTTGAGGAGGCTCGCCTTCCGCGGTCAGCTCACACCGGGGCGAGCACTGGGCTTCGCTAGAAGCAGCGCCAGCTCTTCCCTGGGTGGTGTGGACGGGGACGCACAGACGGACGGACAATCCCCCCTCCCCAACCCCACTCGGAAGTGCCTGGGGCCCCAGGAAGTGTCTCCGAGCTCCACAAACGCACGCACTCCACCCACATTCAACTCCAAACGGCCGCTTCCACCTCCGGGGGCGCAGCGGGAGCCCGGCTGGCGCGCAGGTGGGCTGGGGACCCGCACAACAGGACGCCTGCCTTGGGCCGCAGACTTTGAGCTCTGGGATCCCTCGTGACAGCCTGAGCAGCGGCCCCCCATTTGAGGGTCCGCGCCGCCACGACCACAGCAGCATTTTCCATCCCTGGCTGCTCGCCAGTATCTTCTGGACGTTTTTGGAAGGTGCCCTAGTGCCCCCCACCCCTGCCGGCTGACTCGGCATTCCGGGTGCAGGGCTGCAGGAGCGGGCGGGACACGCAGGGCCTGCGGCTCCGACGCCTGACCCGTCTCTCCCCGCGCAGTGTACCACTGGGCCGAGATGAGGACCAAGATGGGCATCATGGGGCTCAGCACCCACGCCGTGAAGCCGCTGAACGAAGCGGCGGCCGCCGAGCTGGGCGCGGAGCTGCTGGGCGAAGCCATCATCTTCGTTGCCGCCGGCAGTTGTCTGATGCTGGAGTACTGGCGCCAAAAATCGCAGCGGCGCCGCCTGGAACTCCAGCGGAGCCTGTCGTGGGACGCGCTGCAGGAGGAGGTGAACCGCCTGGCGCTGGAGCTGGAGGCGCTGCGGGAGCGGCTGCGGGCGGCGGCGCCCCGGGCCGCCCTGGACGAGCTGCGCGCCGAGCTGCAGGAGGTGCGCGACCAGCTCTGCGCCGAGGACTTGCCGCCTGAGCCCCGGGAGGACTAAGGCCGCGGGGCCCGGGTCGGACCCGACTGCTGTGGGACCGCGAGGTCGCCGGCGCGGCCTGCCCTGTGCACTGCCCCATCCCGAGCCGGCCCAGGTGGCACCAGCTAGTCTCTTTGGACAATCTAAATTCTAGGCCGGGAGGGATGTGAGGCACCTCTCTAGTAACCTGCCCAATGGAACCTTCCAGAGTGTCTCCCTCCCACTGGTGGATCCGTCCAACAAGGACCCCTCCCCGCCTTCCCAGCTGGAGCTAGCAACCACCACTCCAGCCCATTGAAAAACCAGTGCTGTGGGGGCGGGGACCCACCAACCCGCCAGGGGGGCTAGCAGGATAAAATCAACCTGGATTCTGCACTTGATAGGCCGCCAGTCATTGTTACTCCCACCCCCCCCCCCATACCGGAGGCGCGAATCTTTCCTTCCGCTTGGGATGCCCAGCACACCCCCTACCTGTCCTCCATTGGTACGGACCACGGGAAGAAAATGCTTAAATTCCAAAGGACTCGCAACCCAGTCGCCTCCCACCTACCTCACTTGTAGGGGAACAGTCACCTCCACGGCCCTTGCCATTAATCATCACAGTGCCTATATGCAGACCCTCCCCAGCCCCTTACCTGAAACTATGGCGCAACCCTCTGGCAGTGCCTCACAGGCAGACCCCGCGTCTCTTTTGGCAGAATGTGAGCCTGAGGGTGGGCTGGGGGGGGGGGGGGTGGACGGATGGACGGACATGGTCTTGACTGATTTACTCTAGCTCAGTTTCAGCCCAGGCACCTGTCCCACACCTAGGACTTTCTCCCATCCTTTCTTCCCCCTCGGGAACACCCTAATAAGGACTCCACCTGTTCCCTTAACACATCAGGTCACTGTCGCACCCTCCATCTTTCACCCAAACTGGCTCTTCACAGTATTCAGGGATCTCCCTTCCTTCCTCCCTTTGGTCTGGTGGGCAACACCTCATCCCCACTTCCTGCAAAGGCCTCCTGCCGCTGGACTATCTGCCTCAGCCACCAGGCCCTATACTTCCCCTACACACCCCTGCCAACCCATGGGCCACTGAGGGGGGGAGGCATTATGAGCCCTGTGACCTCTGAATAATATTTTTAAAATGTTAACTGTTTATAATTAAAGCTCTGGAGGAACAAGGAGTGCAGAAACGACCTTGAGATGTGTCTGAGAAACGCCATGTACATCTGCATAACGGATGCAAGTATCGCTAAAGTTAGGCAAGTGGCTGAGGGCGGAGCTCAACGGTTACAGCACTTGCGCAGCAAGGGCCTGGGTTCAATTCCCCAGAGCCATATAAGCTGGGCGTGGTGGTACACACCGGTAGTCCCAGCACTCAGGAGGTTGAGGAAAGAGAATTGCCCTGAGTCCGAGGCCAGCCTGGGCTACATAGGGAGTTCAGGAGCACCCTGGACTACAAAGCAAGACCCTGTCTCAAAAACGAAAATTAACAGAAAGAAGCTGGAGAGATTCGGGTGGAGAGGGTGACAATGATCCCATGAACATTTTCCCATATGAGGAAACTGAGGCCCAGAGCATGCCAAGGGACTTGCCAAGGACACCCGAGTCAACAGGGCACTACCCCCGGCCTCCCCAGGGGAGTGAAGTGGTGGGGTCACGGGGGAGGGGAGACACAGACTGGTAAGGGGCCAGGATAGAAGCAGCAGGGGGCAGAAACAGTCCTAGTCACCTAGGTTGCAGGGGAGCGGGGAGAGGACGCAGGATGTCCAGAGTGGGAAGAGGAGAGGAAGGGAAGGTGGCCTCCTGGGCAGGGGACCACGGGCGGAGCACCCCATCCTCAAGGACCAGCCCTTCAAGTCACTCCAGAGATCTTCGCACTTATAAAAACTGCAGATTTATTTGGCAAGGGCCCATTTTCAAGAAGCTAACAGTGAAGGTGGGAGAAGATGGAGTTTTCCTCTTCTCTCTCCCCCCCTCACGTATTTTTCCCCAGGGGGTATAAATGGTCTGGACCCCAAAACCTACCCAAATAAAAAATCATAAACTGAGGTTCCAAAAAGTTACAGCATTTGAATTCCTCATAGAAAAGGGGAAGGAGCCAGAGGAAAGGGGACGTCCCTCCCATGGGGGTAGATGCACTCCCAGTCCGGTAGGACACCCCCTCAAACAGCTGCCCCAAATGGGGTAAGCCTGGGTCTATTGCATTTAAAAACTCCCATACCCCATTTTATCAAAACCAAAGAGGAAAAAAAATTCCCTTCCCCCCGCTAAAGCCCAAATATATATATTTTTCTTAAAAAACAAAAAAATTTGAAGGCATTAAGCGTTAAAGTGAACCTACAAGGGAATGTGAAATTCCCTCCTTGCCTCCCCCTCACTGTGGGGTTAATTGGTACATCCCCAACGGAGGAACCAGCCCCAAGGAGATGGCAGAGGGGAAGGACCAAAGGGAGTAAAGGGTGGGGGCCTCCCCAGCCAATCAGCAGCCAGTATGGGTGTGGGCACGGAGCCAGGGAACCCACACCCCCCTTGGAATTTTCCAAGCGGAATGGGGAGGGGGTAAGATGCATTCCTGTGTAGTCTTCAGCCAATTCCACGTCAAGTAGAGGCAGGGAAAGCAGGGTGACAGGCGGGGTTTGTGGAAAGGAGGAACAGGTCCCAGTGGTCAGGGGGAACCCCGCTTCCTTAGCTCCTGGACAAAGGCTGGAAGGAAATAAGAGGCAGAAGTCAGGGCCAGTCTCTTTCCCCTTCCCTTCCAAATCAGGGCTCTTTCCAAGCGACATGATGCCTCCAAGATAAATAAATGTTCAGACAAAAGAAAACCACCTCACCTTCAATTATTTCCTCTTTCACCTTCTGCAGTTCCTTCCTCACCTCCTCCAGCAGCTCCTGGAAAGAAAAACCAATCAAGAGAGGGACCTGGACTTGCAAAAACAAGTTTCCCTTTTTCTCATGGTACTGCAGTGCTGGAGATGGAACCCAGCCTCTTCTATGCCAGATAAAAACACTGTGCCCTCCCAACTCCCTGGCCTTCTCCCCCGTTTCATACTGGGTGAAGAGCGAGAGAAAGCAGGTTCGAGACCCACATCACCCCCACATCTTGATGTGGCTGCCAAGGTCACAGAATGATTGGAGGATTCTGTCAGAGAATTCTAGATCCTTGGAGCCAGAAGAAAAGTACTGGAGCACATCCAGTACCTAGCTAGGCAGATCCATTGCGGTGTCCTGCCAACTGCAGTTGGTGACGGATGGCTGCAGCCATGGGCTGAGTGCAACAGTGGGTATTCAGCAAGAATGAGTGCAGTGACAGCTTATCAGGTCGGCCACGGGTATGAGAAATGAGGGTGTGCTGTCACCATTTTTCAGACTGAACAAACAGGGTTTCTAAGGCCTTCTCTGGAGCCACACAACAACTGGTGGCAAGTTCTGGACTCAGATTTCCTGGCTTCCTATGGCCCTTCCCAGCCCCCCACCTCCGCCGACACTACCTGCTTCACCCTCTCCAGGTCTGACTCATCAGCAGAGCTGGATGGAGAGGGGTGAACCTCGGAAGCAGTCACTGAAGACAATGACTTCATCCTGGAAGAGTTGGTGAGGGTTGGGACAAAATTGACATCAGAGAGAGGATTTGTTTCCCCTGCCTTCCATTCCACATTGTATTTTTCCCTATAAATTAGGAAAGGTCCCAACTAATGGGGATTTTTTGAGGGAGGGGGAGAAGAACCAAAATTGATGGCGCACCTTGGCAAGGTTGTGCTATTCTTCTCCCAGGGTCTCCGCACAGGTTCTGGGGGACAGGCAGTAAGTCAGAAAGATGAGGGAGACAAGGATTGCCCCAAATCTATCTTTTCCCCTTAAGCCTCAATAGCCCCTGTCCACAGAACCATTCCAGGAGACTACAGTCCCCAGCATTATTTTCAGACTTGAGAACAAGGCATCCTGGGATTTGTAGTCTCAGGCTAGATGAGGTTCTCACTCACCACTCTGGGCTGGGACTCTGGCCTCTGGCTCCTCCTGCTTGTAGGAAATAAAACTGTCACAACTCTGGTCATTTCCTCTACCAGATTCAGATCTAGCCCAGCCACACTCCCCCCTTCCCAATATCCTTACCCTAAAAGTGAACCCTAAGGTGTATAGGGCAAGGAGAGTCCCTAACTTACACTAGCAGATTCGTCCTTGGGGGGCTTCTCTCCAACCTGTGTGGCTTTCCTTCTGCAGGAGAAAAGAAGACTAGATGTGTCAACCCCCCACCAGCCATTCAAAAGTCCCCTTTCCCATTGTTCTAGAAATGTGGACTTCAGGATGCTAAGTGCGGGCATGTGTTGAAGGCTAGTGAAACTCTAGTTTTTAAAGTTAAAGAAATTGCTCTTTTAGAATTAGGGTGAGGATTTCTGCAGTTCTCACATTTGGGAATCATAAAATCCTAAGGGTGGAGGGCCAGTATTTAGAATGCTAGGGTTCTAAGAAGCGGAGTTTCTAGAATGCTGAGGCAGGAAGCATCTTCTGATGCTCTAAATTGTTGGCTTTCGGATTTCTACAGACTGTAGGCCACCTCAGGAGACCACTATCTCCAGGGTCATACTCTAAATCTATCAACAGGGAGCTTGCACCACAAAAAAAAAAAAAAAAAGAAACAGAACAGGAATCAGAGCCCTTTCCCCACCCTGCCCCATAAAAAGGCAGTCTCCAGGTGAGTGGGTGTCCAGCCTTCAGCTCACCTCCGCGCCAGCATGGCGTTCATCTCTTCCATGAGCCCCCCACCTGTGCTTCGACTGCTCTCAGCTTTTGAAGCCAAGGGCCCCCCAGAGGCTTCCTCCTGCTGGAAAATTAAAAAGGGGAAAGGGCTTGAAGAGTGGGCCTCCTGACCACCCGGCCCTCCTGTGACATCTCCAGGTGACCCTGGCCTGCCCCACTGTTCCATCAGGGCCCCATCAGCCATGCCATTCCCAGCCCCTCACCTTGCTGACTTTCCTGAGTTTGGCTCCAGCAATGGCCGCGGCCAGGCCAGTGGCCCCAGCACCCCCACCACTGGGACCCTGTGCTGCTGGGAGGGGAGGGGCTGGAGGAGGCCCTCCCCCTGCTCCATGCCCTAAAGCTGAGACCCCAGAGGGAGGCAGGCCGGGAGGTGGAGGAGGACCTGGAGGTGGGGGTGGTCCCGGAGGTGGGGGTGGCCCACCAGCTGGGGGAGCGGGAGGCCCTCCTGAAACAAATGCAGAAAAGATTGGGTACTGAGCAAGAAGCCTCACTCTTCACTCCTCACCCAGCCCACCTTCCAGCAGGGAGAGCCCCCACTCCTGTAACCACGTGAGCAGTCACCTGCACTGGAGACACGGTGCTCTCGTTCCATGTGCTCTGGCTGGGCCGGCTGCTGCCTGTTGGGGGGGTGGGATAAGGTAACAGAGCTATGCTCATTAGGCCCCAGCACAGGCAGCAGCCTCTGGCTCTTCTCAGAGGTCTCCAGCAGCTCAGCTCCTAATCCCCACCCAGGCCTTCCTTCCCAAGGTGTCCCAGAAAGGATGGGGTATTTTGGGGAGAGGAGAGCGACAGACACAAGCGTTCTAGTCATTCAACTGTTAAGAATCCCTGGGTTACAAACCGCCCAAGATTCTTTCAGCAATCAGATTCTGATCTCCAGAAATCAAAGGAAGCAGGATTTGGGAGCCATGGTTCTGTAATCTGAGGAGTTTCTTTTCTATCAGTACCAGTGATCAAGCCCACGGCCTTTACATGGAGCTACATTCCTGCCCATTTTTAGTTTTGATTTTGAGACAGGGTCTCACTAAATTGTCCATGCTGGCCTCCAGCTTGTACTCCTCCTGCCTCAGGCTCCCAGCATGCTGACATCATAGGCCTTTGTTACCAGGCCTGGCAGGCTAAGGAGCTTCTTGAACTAGCAAGTGGCAGTGTGTGCAAGTCATTTGCTTCTATTCCCTCGGGAGCTGGAACATGCTAGAAACTGAAAGTGACATCCTAGGACCCTGGCAGGGAAAGGCTCCCTACCCGGAGTCCTGGCCCCACCTTTTCTGCTGCTCCAGCTCCTCTGGGGAGGGGCCATTCTGGACGGACCAGGCAGGCGGTGCAGGTGGTGCTGGCTGTGCAGGAGGCGGCCCTCCTAGGCAGAAGAGGAGGGGCAGTGAGTCCACCCTGCCCAGCCCTGGCCCTGGGCACTCCCCCAGGCCACCTGCACCCTGTTCCCAGGGCTCACTTCTCGCTAGAGGCCAAGACCCCTGGCCCAGGCGGTAGTACCTTGGGGAGAGGACCAGGACTGGCTTTCCTTGCCTGAGGACAGGTGGCAAGCAATGACCTAAGTGCCCTTAAGCTGTGCAGGTTGGAATTTGCAGAAACAAGCTGGGACTCCGGCTGACCCGCAGGCCTGACCGGAGGACCTGGAAAGGCAGAGGGCCTCTTCCTCACCTGCCCCTGGATTCTGGCCCTTCAGGTCTCTCTCGCCTACTGTATTTTGCTCTGCACCCCTTACACCAGTAGACCCCTTTCCCTGTACCTGTGTCATGGGTTCATATTCAGTTCTGTGGCTACAGACCCAGACTCCCAGTGCCCAGAAGTCACCCAAAGACACCCTGGCCACTCAAAGTTCTGTCAGGGACAGCAGCCTCAGCGTCACCTGGGAAACCTGGCCCCAACATGGGCCAGCTCCACACAGACCCCCCCAGTGATTCAGGTGCATACTAGGTGCAATGAACACGAATAGGAAGGGGGCTTTTAACGTCAGGGCATGAGAATAACTTGAGGATGACATAAGTAAACCCAACAGTCACCTGGAAAAAGGGACAGAGAGCCTTCAGGGGCATAATTCACTGTCTCCTTAATAATTATGCCTTTTACGCTTGGGGACACAAAAGGCATAGGACTGAGCTGGCTCCATTTTACAGATCAGTAAACTTGGGTCCAGAGTGTTATGGAAGCAGGATCCCCCCTACCCACCCACGACCCCCACCACTGCGCCTGACCTTCCAAGGCCTCTAGGGCGCTGGCCATGCCAGTGGCAAACTGTGCTGCGTCCTCCTTGCTGCCGAAGTTGAGGCCCCAGACCTGGCGAGCATCACGCCACTGATGAAAATTTGGGGTGGCCTGGTTGTACTTGACACCCCGGACAATGGCACAGTTGATGACCACCTGGCAGGAGAGGTAGGCAGGTGAGGGTGGTAGTACAGAGGCACCGGATCGGCCTGCGGACAGCAAGGGACATGGGGGGCTTGTACCTGCTGGTCAGGCTGCAACTTGCGACCAACGACCCGGAAGGAGTTGGCCGTGGGATTGTGGTAGATCTGGACGCGGCTGAAGGCCTGCGGACCCGTGCCGGCGGGGAGCCACCGCTTGTTGCTGTCATCATAGAGCATCACAGTGGCCCGGCTGGAACAGACGACTGTCTCGCTGGCAGGAGGGACAGAAGGGAGAGAAGTCACCATCTCCATCGGGGTCTTCCGGGAGATCAGCAGGGAGGAAGAGCAAGAGACAGACAGGGAGACAAGGAAAGACAGATCCTCCAGACAGACAGCGAACAATGGATCATCAGAGGACACAGCTAGGGGGTGTGAGACAGGGAGAAAGTGATACAGAGAAAGAACCAGGAAGAGGAAGAAACACACAGACACGCAGAGAAAGGTGAAGAAGGGAGGCGGCCTGACAGACAGACAGATGGACGGGGGAGGGGTGGGGAAAACACAGAGAGGCAGGGGCACAGGACAGATAGATTCAGAGGATGGAGGAAGACTTAAGAAACCCAGGCACAGGCCTGTAATCCCAGCACTCTGAGAGGCTGAGGCAGAAGGATCAAAAGTGCGAGACCAGCCTGGCCAATTTAGCAACTGAAGAGAGATCCTGTCTCAAAATCAAAAATAAAAATGGGCTCAGACTATAGCTCGGCGTGAAGGGCCTGGGCTGGATTCTCAATACTGAGAGACACCATGTAAACAGGTAGAGGAAGGCAGTCCATAGAGGGGGCACAACTGGGGAGGCCCCAGCACACTTGACACGCCCTGCCCCCAGGGCCACCCTGAGGTCAGACAGGACACTGAGGCTGGGAAGGGGCAGGGTAGGGCCCGCAGCAAGTTGGGGACCTGTCTCTGACCCAAGGCTTTCCCCCCGGTGTCCATCAGCTCCGCACACAGATACAGCCAAAGGGCAGACACTCTGGGTCAGGCCCATGTGGTCACAGCCATAGCCAGGACAGACGGCCCTGCTATCATCTTTCTGGGGCACACAGGCTAGAGTGGGTGGCACCAGACTCACCCCCAGACAGTGACAACTGAGGTCCAGGACCTGAGTCTAGAGTGCCTGCTGAGATTCCTGGGTAGGGGGGTGCCACGTTGGCCACAGCAGCCTTCAGGGACAGGCTAGTTGAGAGTAGATGTCTCTGCCAAATCACCCCTTCCACAGGACCCAGGCAAGTGACTATCGCACTCAAGAACTGAGGAACTGAAGGTCCCCACCTCCCAAGGCAGTGTGGGTGGAAGTAAATTAACCTGGGCACTGACAGTACCTGGCATAGCACCTGGCATGTATTAAAGACTCAGCCACAGCACCCTGAACAGGCACTGCCGGGGCCAGGACAGAGGCAGCCCTCAGGACCCCCTGCCCATCTTCTGGGAGACCCAAGGCTCCCTCCCCCCATGGGGAAACTCAGCTCCCAGACAGGAAGTGACTTGGCCAAGGTCACACGCAGACAGGGGGAGGTGAGGAGGAAGTGCTGGCCTCTGCCCCCCCACCCCCTCCTGACTTTTCCTGAAAAGAAGAAGTTGGCGGTCAGAAGGGGGGGGATTGCACCCCGACAGGGCTGTGAGTCCAGGCAGGGAAAGCCCCTGGGAGGGCCGAGCTGCGAATGCCCAGGCCCCCTGGACTGCACTCGGACCCCAACTTGCAGAGCTGCGGCATCCCACTCCTCAGGTGCCCGCTGCCCTTCCCTGGCATCACGTGGTTGGTTCCCACTGGACCCCTGCAGAGGGGCACGATTTTGGACTGCAGTACACAGGCCCAGCCAGACCCAGTGGCTTGTCCACAGCCACACAGCTACCAGGTAGCAGAGCAGAGGACTTGAGAGCAAGCCATCTGGCTCCCAAGTCCACCGCCGTAGCCACAGGGACGGTGTGGGCCTGCCCCAAACACCAGGTGCCACCTCTAGACTGGCACAGCCTCGGGGGCTGTTTGGCGGCTGTGCCATGCCACGGGCAGGCAGGACATGGGCCTCACCCACACCTGCCACCCACACCCAGCACAGACTCTGGACAGGAGCCCAGGACTGTCGCTGCCCAGCGGGGCTGCACTTTGTCCTCCCAGGTGGCCCTGCCCTTCTCCAAGTCTTCACATTCCCCATTACGCCAGAAGGATCCAGTTCAGATGGAAGATGTGTAGTGTCGGCTCCTACGGAACGAGGACCAAGCCTGTTTCCTCAGGTCTCTGCCTTGATGGCTCCTCATCTAGGAAGCCCTCCCTGTCTACTTTTATCTAGAAAAATTCCCCCTCTCATCCCTGCCTGCTCATTTGGTAGCCCCTAACTGCCAATCAGTGTCTTTATTTTTTTTCTTTTTTTTGAGACAGGGCCTCTCACTGAAGTCGAGGCTGGCCTTGAACACATGGCAATCTGCCTGCCTCAGCCTTTTGAGTACTGGGATTAAAGGCTTACAGCACCATGTCCTGCTTATGTAGTGCTAGGGAACTGTACCAGGGCCTTGGCGAGCGCTCTAACCACTGGGCAATGTCCGCAGCCTCCAGACTGCCAGTCTCTGCCCTACCACCAACATCAGGTCCTCAAGAGCAATGGGTTGATCCCTTCTGTTCACCACTATGTCCCCAGAACCCAAAACAGTGCCCAGCATTTAGTACGATAGTCGCTAAAGAAAATATCTGTAAGAAAAAGACGAACTCTTAATAGCACCTGACATTTATCAGTTAGCTTGGATACCAGACTCCAACTTCCACCCCGCATGGCTCTACAACCTAGTGGTAAGACAGACTCGAGGCAGGCGCTGAGAGGTGAAGACACCTGCTTCAGGTCACACAGCAAAGTAAGAGAGGGGCTTCTATCCGAACCCAAGCCTACCCAAGTTCCCAACCTCATTTAAACGTGAAAAAACAGCTAAGTTGAAAATTTGAAAGGTAAGTTACAAAGGAGTATGGCTCAGAGATTTAAAAAATAAAAAGGTGGGAGGATATAAGTAAGTGTTCACTGAGTGGTGAGACCTGCAGAGGTGTCCCAGCTGCCTTTGGGGGAGGGGGTGGTCTCTGGGGGCCTGGGAGGGAGGAAACGGACTTTTCACACCCTTTACCATTTTGAAATGTTTCATCATTCTTTCACTTTTTATCGTGGGCTAGAATTATGTGGAAAAACATAATTTGTTACTTCAAAAAATAAAACTATAAGCCAGTCCCTTTGGCATAAGCCTGTCATCTCAGCTGCCTGGGAGGCTGAGGCGGAAGGATCACCAAATTCAAGCCTAGCCTGGGCAGGCTAATGTCTTGCAGAGACCCTTCCTCAAAAAAAAAAAAAAAAAAAAAAAAAAAAAAAAAGGCTTAAACTGGGCATGGTGGCACACTCCTGTAATCTCAGCACTCAGAAGGCCGAGGCAGGAGAACTGAGTCCAAGGCGAGCCTGGGCTACATAGTGAGTTCAGGATCAGTTTAGATTATAGAGACCCTGTCTCCAAAAAAAAAAAAAAAAAAATGTTTTTTTCATAGCAGTGGGGAAGGTTGGAAGGCAATGTGATTGGTTTCAGTAGTGTCCTAGGATCTGCTCTGCCCCCTCCCCATGGAGCACCTCCATTCTCAGCCAGCCCAGGACACGTCCCCCCCAACAAGACCCTTTCTGCGTGGTTCCACCTTTCTCAGTTCCCAGCCCCAGACACAAGTCATGGGTTTTGTGTAGGGATGAAAAGAAGGACACAGAGCCAGAGACTCAGGACCTGGAAACTGACAAATATTCCACATTCGAGAGCTGAGAGTCGAAACGAGAGGGAGCTTCCCATCACTAGAGGTAATCAGTTTACATAAATGTTTCAGACCAAAGTTTTCCCCTGTCCCTGTAACCTCCTTACACCATAAGACTTGTGACACACACACACACACAGATATTTGAAGCAACCCTGGGTAGGGAACTAGTCTAGGGTCTGTGGCACATGGGGGGTTTCACTCAGTGTCCCATAAGTGAATAGGGTGGTGAAAAGTTCCTGCTCTGAGTTTCTTTTTGTTTACCTAAATTACACACACACACACACACACACACACACACACACACACACACACATTTTTTTCCCCCAGTAAAAGCATGCTGTGTATGCTTAAAAAAAAACAAACAAAAAAGGTTTTATTTCTTTTGTCTTCCATAGCATAATAGTTGAGATAGTCCTGGGTTCAAATTCAAGCTTGGGTACTTTAAACTGTTAAGACTTTCATAGCCAATTTGGCACCTCAGTTTTCCTATCTGTAAACTGGGCAGTGGAGGGATACAGAGCTGTATAACTAACTGTATGGATTTTGGAAATGCTGCCGGGATTAAATCAAACCAGACATCTAGCCTGACCAAATGGTCTCTAAGAACAAGAATTTCTACTATTATTTTAAGAAATGGGCCCAAATTCTTTTCTGCCCAAGTCTCTCAGACCTCTGCCCTTTCGTCCCTGCCTTCCCAGAGGCCCAGCTCCCAAACCCAGCAGACACTCAACAAATATTTGTCAAACAGAGAAAAAGAACGATATCTTGTAATTTTCCATCCTAACATCCTCTCTTCCTACTGCCCCCAGGGCTGTCCCCAGCCAGAAATGAGCCGATCTCAGCCTCCCTCCTCCTCCAACACTGTTAAGAATGTCCGAGGGCTCTTGCACCCGGCCTTTCTCTTTATGAGCCTCAGTTTCCCCAGCTGGGGGTAAAAGCAGTTTTGAATCCCAGCTGTCCTTGGAGGAGGGACACAGCGCAGAAACTTTGATGTCATCAGCAGCAAGGAAGAGACCCCTCACAGGAAGCAAGTATCCTCTTTGGGGGACCAGGCAGCAGACCACCCTCGCCCACCCCTGAGGAGCCAGAGAGGCGGGGCCTCCGAGAAGAAGGGGCCCAGGAGGGCCAGGACCGCCGGGCGGGGTGGGGGTAGTAGGCCGGCCCAGGCGCCTCTCCTGCCCTTTTACGGTCTCACAGCGAGTGAGGCAGCACTAACTCGGACATCCGCCACCCGCCTTCTACCGCGCCCGGGACCGGAAACGAGTGGGGGGGCGGGGCTGGGGGCGGTGGGAGACCAGAGTCCCTGGGGAGCCCGGCTCACTCGCTTTCCAGGGATGCTGCTCCCGGGGGAAAGGCTAGGCAGGAAGTCTTCAGGGTGTCTGTGGGTGTCCTTTGCTCCAAATCGCTTCCAATTATCCTTTACACATGAAAACCCCCCCCATCCTAAAAATGGAATGTCACCCTGATATCAGAGAACAGGGGTGTGAGGGATGCAAGCGGCAAGTGGAGTGTGGGCATCAGGGGGTTAATCCCAGCGGTCCCCTGGGGCCTCCACCTCAGGCCGGGGGCTCTGGGGCAGGAAGTCCCAGCGAGAGTGGAGGAAGGGAGATAGTTTTGTCAGGCAGTGGCCCCAAGGGAAAGATTGTGGGGGGTCAGGGGAGGGAAGACTGGGCGCTGGGGTCTGGCCAGCACCGGCCCCGCCCTCAGGTGAGCACAGGAGTTCTGGAGAGGCCCAGGTAGGACAAAAATCCACGGGTCCCTTGGGGCTCTCGCCCCCAGGATTAAATTCCTGGGAAGATAGCTGGAACCATGGGGTCCCTGGGGGAGAACGCTGTGACCTTGAAGCCTTCCAGTTGCCCCCTCCTCCAATCCCACGGCTCCGCGAGGCTGGGGGGACCCAGCAGCCGGGCCCGGAGCCCCGGCCCGCCCCCCCGCGCCAGCTGTCTCGACAGGTGAGTCAGGAAGACAAAGGCCCCCCTTCCGCAGCTGCCGCGCCCCCTCCCTCGGGCCGGCAGGTGTGGGCGAGGCCGCCCGCCGGGCCGGGGCCGAGGAGCCGCCCTTGGCCCGCGCGCCGAGCGTCAGTCCCGCCTAGGCAGCCGGCTGCCGCTGACCGTGCGTGCGTGCGTGCGGGGCGACAGGGACTGGGGGCCGGCCAGACCTCCCGGGGGTCCGGTGGGCCGCCCACAACAGCCGTCTCCACGGAGGACCTCAGGGACCCCAACAGAACAAGTATCCCCGAAGTTACGAGGCGCGATCCCACTCGGGGAGACTTTCTCCCAGCGCCCCATACATGGGGACTTTGAAAACCAGAGTTCCCGTCTGTGTTCGGGTCCCCCACACCGGCCGCTCGCCAACCCCCCAAGGTCCCCGCCCCGCCGGAGGTGCGGGGTTCAGTCCGAGCCCGGCTCAGCCCCCCGCACCCCCGCGGGGAGTAGGGGCCAACTTGGAGGTGATCTGAAAAAAGTCCTACGGGTTCGGGAGTCCTCGGAGCGCCCCCAAAGCCGAGGGCGCTCGGGGACCTGGCCGGGCCCGCCCGAGCGCGGGGGTCGGTCCGCGGGGTCCCGGGCGAGGCCCGAGCGTCCCGGCGGCGGCGGCGGCGGGGGGAGGGGACAAAGGCGGCGGCGGGAGGGTCGCGCGGGCCGGCTCACCTCATGGCTGCCGGGCGGGCGGGCGGCGCGCCCCGCGGTGCTGCTCCCGGGGCGCCCGCGACGCGCGGTCCAGGGGTTCGGGCTGGCTCCGGCTGCGGCTCAGTCTCCCCCAGGGTCCCGCCCCATCGAGTTCGGCTTCCTGGGAACGTGGAGCGGGCTGGGCGGGTGCTCGGGCGCCTCCTCCCTGCGGCGGCTGGACGAGGTGGGTGCCCGGCGAAGACGGGGGTGCCGCGTCCCCTCCCCGGCGCGCCCCCTCGGCCGGCGGCGGCTGCGAGGTTACTCTTACTACTGTACTTCTCTTCGCTACATTTCGTTCCAAAATTCCACTCCCCGCACCCACAATGCCCTGCGCCTTAAAGGGGCCGCGTCACTTCTCCAGGCGGGGGAGGGGGCCATGGAGGACGTTTAAAAGGGCAAGGCGGAACGTTCGACTAACGCAATTCCCCTCTGAACGTTCTTGCCTAGGTGGGCCTCTCCCTCGAATCGGGGGATGCGCTTGGGGGAGGAGAAGGGACCCTTCCCGAATCCCAAGTTCTCACCTACAATGGGAATTCTTACGGGAAATCTCAGTAGGGGTACAGTGACTCCTGTCTCACTGTCCCCGTGAACTTCTCCATTTCTTAATATTTTGCCTAATTCTGGAGGGCGAGGAAGACCCTCTGATTAAGCAAGCGGCCTCTTAAATTTTCCTCCCTTAAATCCCACCTTTGGGTGCACCCCCCGCCCGCGTGTCTCTCCTGAATTGTAGAGGGGTTAGTTAGGGGCGAGCCCCCTCCCCCGCGTGGGAGGCGGAGGGCGAGCTTGGCCCCACCCCCACGGCCCCCCGCTTGGCTGCCCGAGAAGGTGAGGAGGAAGTGGGCCGAGGGGGCGCGGCCGGCCGCTGACTCACGGCCGCAGGGTCGGGGGTGGGGTGAGGGTGGGGGTGGAGATGGAGGTGGGGGTTGGTGAGAAGAGCTGTGCCTGCCGTGGGTGGGGATGGAACACCAGGTTCCAGGGTGGATGAAGCCCCTGACCCCTTCCTTAGCCCCATTTGACTTAGTTTCGCCCAGGAAGGACAAGCAGGACCATCCCAGCCACAGGGCGGGCACAGAGGCAGGGAGACCCTCCCACGGGCCGGTTCCCAGGAGCCCTCCCCCACCCGGCCGCTCGGGGTTGAGCCCAGAAACCCTCTGAGCCTTCCGCTGCCGGACCTCAGGCCCCGCCTCCCGGCGACGTCACACACGTGGTCACACCCCTCCGGTAGACTACTACCTGGTCCGGTGAAATGCCCTGCCCCTAGGAAATCATTTCCATTTCGTCCTACAGGTAAATTGAGGCTTAAGCCAGGGAATGAATCTGGCTATGGGCGTCTTGCTTGAGCCCCAGAGCTGAGAGCCAAAGTGGGCGTGTAAAAGTAACAATGTTTAGGAACCGGCTGGCCAGGTGAATCTACATCGTCACCCTGAGAACAACTCCTAAGACAAATGCTGACATTAATTCTGCTGTAAAGGAACCGGGTAATCGGGGCTGGCGGGGTGGCGGGTGGGGGTGGGGTGAGGGTGGGAGGCGCGTAGCTCATTGCAAGCACAAAGTCCTGGGTTCAATTCTCCAGCACCATATAAGCTAGGTGTGGTGAACACGGCTGTAGTCACAACACTCGGGAGGATTGCTAGTGACCTGGGCTACATCTTGAGATCAGGACAGCATGGACTAACAGTCAGCAAACTTCTTCCATTGAAGTCCAAGTAGTAAACATTTTAAGACCTATGTAGACCCCACCTCAGGCCTGAAATCGAACCCAGGGCTTTCTGCATGCTAGGCAAGCACTCTACCTTTGAGCTACACTCTCACACTCTGCATATACTCTTTTTATTGTTTTAAACAACTCTTTAAAAATGTAAAAAGCATTCTTAGCTGGAATGATGCACAAAACAGGTAGCAAAGGCCCAGCACTAGGGAACTCTTGCATGCGGCAGAAGGCACCTGATCTTTCCCACAATAGAGATGTGAGACTGAGGGATTGGAAATAGCTTAACTGTCCATCAAGAAGACAGACACCAGGACTGCAGGGTTTCTCAATAGTTAGAGCCCTGGGTTTAAATTCCCTAGCACTACATAAAAAATTAGCTTGGGGATTGGGAGGAATAGCACAGCAGTAGGAGCACTTGCCTAGCAAGCTGAAGGTCCTGGGTTCTATATCCCAGCACTCAGGAGGCTGAGGCAGGAGGATTGTCATGAGTCCAAGGCCAGCCTGGGCTCCATGGTGAGTTCAGGGCCAGCCTGGGCTACAGAGCAAGACCCTGTCTCAAAGAAGAAAAAGAAGACATACCACAGACTAATAAAACCTTTGCACATCCCTTGTCTGAACTGCTGGGCAACAACAAAAAAGAATGAGGCTAGCCAAGTTCTTGAATCTGCTTGCTAAAAATTAAGTTAAGCATATCATAATTCATGCTGGTAATCCCAGCACTCTGGGAGGCTGAGGGAGGAGGATGGCAAATTCAGGCCCCACCTGGGAAGTGTAGCTAGAGATTGTCTCAAAAACAAACAAGAAGGCTGAGGATGTGGCTCAGTAGAATGGCTCTGGCTTCAATTCTCAGTATTACCACTCCCCCGCCCAAAAAAAGATGAAGTTCCTCCCCAAATTATCCTTTTTATTAGTGTTTGCAAGACATAATAATCACATTCAAGTTGAGGAATTGGTACATATTAAGTTTTTAATGTATCATTAGTTGAAAAAAACAAGTTGCTGCCAGGCCTGGTGGAATAGGCCTGTAATCCCAGCATGCCGAGACAGGAGCATCGCAATTTTGAGCCCCGCCTAGACAATTGGAAGACTTATTGAGACCCTGTCTCAAAATAAAGAAGAGAACCCAGGGATGTAGCTCAGTGGTACAGCGCTTGCCTGGCACACACAAGGCCCTGGGTTCAATTTCTGGTTCCAAAGCAAAACAAAAGACCAAATACACAAAAAAATGATCAAAATAAAGAATAAAAAAATGGCCAGGGCACATGTTGCTGCAGTAATGCCAGCACTTTAGGCTGAGACAGGAAGATCACAAACTCAGACTGGGTAAAACAGTCACTCAGCAAACCCTTTCTCCAAAAATGGAGTAGGCTGGGGATGCAGCTCAGTACAAAGGCCCTGGACTCAATCCCCTGTATCCCCCTAAAAGGGCAAGTTTCTGCTTAATGGTATGTATAAAGTATGGAAAAAACAAGACACCAAAGGTCCCTAGTCATACAAGCACATACAGAGTAAAAAGTCTAGAAAAGCCACAGTAAACTTGTGGCTGTGGTGATAATGGCCTGGGGAGGAGACTGTAGGGAATTGGAATACGGGAGAGCTCATCCACGAATTCAAACCCACTTCTGCTTCCGGGCCTCTTGGTAGGAGAAAGGACAAAGACATTTTTTCTTATATGCCTGCTTGTACCCTTTGCATTTCCCCCCCGTACCAGAGATTGAACCCAGGACCTTCCCAGTGAGCTACACTCCCTGTCCTTTTTACTAAGGCTCTCACTAAGTCTCTAAATTGCCCGGCTTGGGCTGAACTTGCAATTCTCTTTCCCCAAATTCCCAGCATTCTCGGATTACAAACCCATCCCCATAGGATGCCTGACCCCTTTGTACTTCAAACTGAGTGAATTTATTACTCATTCAAAAACTAAAAATAATTAGGAGGAATAGCTCAGCGGTTAAAGCTTGCCTAGCAAGGTCAAGACTGAGTTTAATTGCCCAGCACCACATAAACTGGGCATGGTGGTGCACGCCTGTAATCCCAGCACCCAGGAGGCTGAAGCGGTAGGATTGCCATGAGTCCAAGGCCAGCCTGGCCTCCAGAGTGGGGAAAAAAAGTAAGGCAATTAAATAAAAATAAATTTCAATTTAACAATAAAAAACAACAACAAAGTAGTTGCTTATTATTTTCTTTTTAAAGTTTGTTTTTTCTCCAATAGTCCTGCTAAATTGCCCAGGGTGGCCTCCTGCTTTAGCCTGCCAAGTAGTTAGGATTATGAGCATACAGCTGGCCTCTGTGTGTAAGTGTGTGTGTGTGTGTGTGTGTGTGTGTGTGTGTGTGTGTGTGTGTGTGTGTGTGCGCGCGCGCGCTTGGTACTGGGAATTGAGCCCCGGGCCTTCACGTTAAGCTACATCCTAAGACTTTTTTATTTTTGACTTTCAGACAGGGTCTCACCAAGTTGCTCACTCTCCCAGGCTGGGCTTGAATTTACAATCGTCCTATCTTGGCCTCCCACCTTGCTGGGATCACAGGCCTGTACTACCAGACCCATTTTAGTTATTTTCTTATGTTGTCCTTCAGTTTTACTTTTCTGATGATACTTGTGACATCTGAGGTATCTCCATGGATTGGCTGAATTCACAGCTGTGGACCCACCTGGCACACAGCAGGTGCTCCCTATTTGCTGACTGGCCAAATAACTTTTTTTAATAAGAAAATATATTTTGAGTCATCATACAATAGTGATACATGAATACTCATGTTTATAACAGCATAATTTTTAATAGCCAAATCTTAAAAGAAGATAATATGCCCAAGTATGGATAACTGGATAAAGAAGATGTGGTATATATACACAATGGAGTCTTACTCTGACATTAAAAATGATAAATTTTAGTCATTTGTATGTAAATGGATGCATTTTTTGTGGTCTTTTTTTTTTTTCTATTTGGAACCAGGGCTTGAACCCAGGGCCTTGCGTGTGCCAGGCAGGTGCTGCACCACTGAGCTACATCCTCGGCCCAATGGATGCACCTTGAGACCATTATGCTCAGCAAAATGAATCAGACCCAGAATGTTAAATATCATATGGTCTCTCTAACATGAGAGAACCATACCATTAAAAAATGTAAGAAATATGGAAGAAAGTAAGAAAATGGACTTGTGTAGAAAGAAAGGGAAAGTGGGGGAGGTGGGAGGGTGGGAAGGGGAAAGGGAGGTGATATGTAAATTTAAAAATAAAGAAAAAATTTAAAAATATATTTGATTTATTTATATAATTAAAATTTAACAATCAAAGCTCTTCCCTCTTTCCCCTCACAAACAGATGAAAAATAAAGAAGTAAAGAGCAGGTCATTGAACTGCACAGTTTCTCAAGGTCTGGTCAGCTCTAAATATTTTTTAAATATTTGGTTGGATTTTTAAGTTTTGTCTTTTTTTTTTTTTTTTTTTTTTTGCCTGGGTGGTGGCAGAATTTCCCCCTCAAAGACTTCTCTGTGAGGAGGAAGTAGGAGAAAGGGGAATAACGCTCTAGGTTCCTCCGTGGGCTTGTCTCCCAATTTCCCTCCACGCGGCTCAGAAGGGGACAGCTTTCTTCTTTAGTTAGGTGTGCTGGGCAGACAGTTCCCAAAGGACAGCAGCTGTCAGGCCTTTAAGTCCAAGGTGGAGTTCAGATGGGTCCTGGTGGGCTTCCCGGTCCCATTCTGCCCCTTCCACAACGCAACATGTAGGAAAGTCAACAACAATCTGTCTCTCAACCCTCTGAGCGCCTGCTCTTGTCTTTTGGAAGAACCAGTCCACTTCCTTGGAGGGAATCAGCACCTCTCAAGCCATTAGTTTTGGTTGGAGTAGATACCAAAAAACCATGTGACCCAGTGTGGCCAATGAAAACCAGCCCTGGGATGGTATGCAACTCCTGGGAAACTGGCAAGCTCTGTTCCCTGGAGATAGTCAGAGGGATCTGATCTTGCCACTGCAATTCTGCTACCTTAGGAAGAAGACCCACTGTGGAAATAAAGGCACATCTGGGAGAATAAAATGAAGTACTTCCTCGTGATGTCATGTGATGATCATGTGACATCATTGGACAATGTGATAGGGTGATGCCTTAAGTCCCTGAACTCTTCAATGATGTGGCCCAGTAAATACCTGCTTTCCTTTCCCAGGTTTCTGTGGGTCACAATTGAAAGAATCCTGACTAATATTGACTAATACTGTTGCCCTAACTCACTCATATGCTCTCTTTTCTGCCACACAAAGGCCTCTCTCATTGGGCCGGGGCCTGAGCCATTACCAGAGATATCCTGGTGGTACCTTCACTGCAGACAAGCCTTGGAATCGGTCAGGGGCGTTCCCTCAGTTTTATCCTTGGGGCGGTGCTCAGGATGATGGGGCTCTCCAGAGCGCAGCAGAAGCCATATTTCTTGCAAGGAGGGTGAACAGGGCTCCTTCCTGCCTCTGTACCCCCTCACCATGGCTGGCACCATGCTTCAGGGCCACCATATCCTGGGAAAGTTCTCTGTCCTGCTTTATTTCAAATTCCCCATCACTAAGAGGGGCCAAGAGGAGCTGAATTACCTGCCCTGTACACCACCGACACAGGGTCTAGCCAACTGTGGTGACACATGCCTATAATCCCAGCACTCTGGAGGCTGAGGCAGGAGGACTTCAATTTCGGGCCATCCTAAACTATACAGGGAATTCAGGGCCACCCTGGACTACTTAGCAAAACCTTATGTTGAAACAAACAAAACCCAACACTAGTCCTAACGGTGGAGGTCGCTTAGTGGTAGAACACTTATCTAGACTGTGGTTTCAACTCCAGTGCCCCCTCCATGCACACGTGCACGTGCAAACACACACACACACACAAAAACAGCAACAAAACTCTTTACCTGCCAGTACTCTGCGGAGGCCTGGCGGAGCTGAGAATAAGCTTCAGCAATGACAGTGGCCCTACAGAACCAAAAAAAGACCTCAGGAGGAGACCCTCCTCTTCCCCTCCTGCGCACCCCAACCCTCCCACCCAACTCACTTGCAGGGCAGGCCTCCCCCAGGAGGCAAATCCAGGGTGTCATCTGAGGCCAGCATCCTGAAAACCGTGTTTAGACCGGGGGGCTCCTGAGTGCAGGCATACAGCTCTGAGAAGGAGGTAAGGATCAGGGGGGCCCTGCACGGCATTGCCCCTCCATCTGGGCACGAGACACCTGCTCACCAGCGACTCTGTGACGCAGGGCTGCGTCCAGTTCTAGCTCTCTCCTGATGGCTTCCTCACAGGGTCCTGGAGCCCCTGGGAAGCAGACCATTATGCAAGTCATGTTGTCCAGGCTGCCCTAGATAAAGTGGGAAAAGGGACCTGGTGGAAGAGGGCTGGAAGCTCCAGATCAGGGCCCCATGCCTTAGGAAAGACAGCTCTCAGTAGTTCTGGGGTTCAAGCCCCCCTTCCCAATCTGGTTATGCCTTTCTCTTTCAAGTCTCATCTATCTGCCAATCTCAACGAAGCCATTAGCCAGGCGTGGTGGCACATGCCTGTAATCCCAGTACCCTGCGAGACCAAAGCAGGATTGCAAGTTTGAGCCCAATCTGGGCAATTTATAAATTAAGTCAGACCCTGTCTCAAAATCAACCAGAAAAGTAGTGGGGACTAGGATGTACCTCAGTACAAGGCCCCAAATTCAAATTCAAATTTCAGTACTGTATTGGAGGTAAATAGACCAAGTCCTCCCCCACTTGAACCAATTTTATTTATTTTGGGACAAGGTCTCTCTCTGTAGCCCAGGCTGGTCTCAAACTCTTGGCACTCCTCCTGGCTCGGCCACCCAAGTGGTGGGATTACAGGCATGCACCACGTCACCTGGTTTATGTAGTGCTGGGGGATATGAACTCACAGCCTTGTGCTTGCTAGGCAAGTGCTCTAACTGCCGTGCTATTCCTCCAGCCCATAAGTCAGTCTTTTAAATCACTCCCTCGCCATATCCCAGCTCTGTCCTGTTAAAAGATCCATAAATTTAATGACTTTCTGTCTTTCAGTTGCCTATCTTCTGGGGTGTCTGTCACCAGTTACTACATCAGGCCTGCTGGCCTCTACACCCTAGCCTGAAGACCACTCCCTTTCTATTAAATCTCTCCCATTTATCTCTTAGCACAGACTCATTTTCCTCAGGTTCTACCCTCTTAATATTTACCCCTACAGCACCCCGAATTGTCCCTTGAGACCACACCCCCTAGTCAAGGCCCCCCCCCCCCCCCCCCCCAGGCTCTCCTCTGGTGACATCCAGCCTTAAGGATCCCACGCCACTGCCCCAGGACCTTGCACAGACACGTGTCCAACAGCTGCGCGCAGAGAAGCTCCGGGGTCAGGCCCAAGCGAAGGCGCGATGCCGCCAGGGCCACCAGGTCAGCACTAGACATCGCGTCCCACACGCCGTCAGAGGCCAGGAACACGAACTCGTCCTCGGCCTGGCGTGTTAGCGCAGCCACCTCGGGCTCCGCGGAGACTAGCTGCAGCTCGGGGGGCCTCCCGGGCGCCCGCTTGTAGGCAAAGTCACCCAGCGCTCGCGACACGGCCAGGGAGCCTTCGACGCGCCGGCGGCGGATGGTGCCGCCCGCGTCGTAGATGCGCTCCCGTTCCCGCGGTCGGAGCGGCCGGTGGTCCTCGGTGCTGAAGGCCAGGGCGCCGGCGCGGCTCAGCACCGCACGGGAGTCCCCGCAGTGCGCCAGGTACAGAAAGCGCGGGGAGACGAGCAGGGCCACCGCGGTGGAGCCGCCCGGGTCGCCACGGGGCCACAGCGAGCGCAGGCGCTCATCGGCGCTCAGGAACGCCCGGCGCAGCGCCCCGCGCACACCCTCGGGCTCGCGGGGCGCCGGTCCCAGCTCCGCGAGCACGTGGTCGGGCAGGTGGCGCGCGCCGAAGCGGGCAGCTCGGGCCCCGCCGTGGCCGTCGAGGACGGCGAAGAACGCCCAGCCCGGGGGCAGCCCGGGGAGCGCCAGCCGAGCGCTGTGCGCGTCCTCCATGCGCGCGCGCCAGCCCTGCGCCGCGCTCGCCCCGAAGCGCAGGCCCCACGACGCTGCGGCACCCCCGTGCGGCCTCTGCGCGCAGCGCGGCGCCGCCAGAAGCGTTTTAGGCTGGTCGGAGACTGTGCGCTCGGCCTTCTCCTCCTTCTCCTCCTCCTCTTTATCCTCCTCCTTGCTAACCGGCCACAGAAGACACTCCAGCAGGCGAGCCAGGACCGCCATCCTCCCGCCCCGGGATCAGGAAGGCTCAGCCTTCTGCACCTACACCCCCCAACTACTCCTCCTGTTAATCCCTCTGCTGTGAGATTTTTAAAACAACTAAATCTCCTTCCTGGCCCTGACCTGCATTCAAGTCGGGTCACGAGACGGAATTGCATTCCGGGTGTTCTCTTTCCCGCACCATTGAAGCGTGGTTCGGGGTCTGGGGTAGGAAAAATTATAATTGCAGCGAAGTGTTACGTAGATCTTACTATACGCCCTGCACACTCATACTGTCGCCAAGTCACAGAGAAAAAACTGACTCACTGAAGTCAGCGGGATTGCAGGGTTGTTAGCTCTAGGATCTGTTCTCTTTTCTCCTTGTATTAGAATGTATTTGTGATGCATAATAATTAATAATACATAATAATACATAATATAAACAATCACCTGGAGAAACTGGCATATTTACATATTGCATCTTGATCATTTCCACTTCCTTTCCCCCTTCCAATCCCCCAATTTCTCTCCACAAAGTCTATCTTCTTACTGTCTTTGTCTTCTTTGTTTGTCTTCTCATTTTCTTTCATTCATTTCACTAAGCATAATGGTCTCAATGTGTATCCATTTTTCCTACAAATGATTCAGATTTATATATTTTCATGATAGAGTAGTACTCCATTCCGTACATATACCATAACTCCTTTTATCTATTTATATGTTGATAAATGCATCAGCTGCTTCCAAGACATGGCTATTAGAAGTTGTGATACTATAAACATAGGTACACATGTATCACTCTTTAACTCTTTTGGGAAAATACTCAGAGAGATATAGCTGGGTCAAGTGGGATATCTATTCTCTTTTTTTGAGGAATCTCCATACTGCTTTACATACTAGTCATACCAGTTTACTGTCTCACCAACAATATAGAAGGGTTCCTTTTTTCCCACAACCTCAGCAACATTTGTTTTTTAAGGGTTTTGGTTTTGGTATTTGTCTTTTGAGACAGGGTCTTGATCTGCAATTTAGGCTGTTCCTAAACTCATTATGTAACCCATCCTGGCCTCAAACTCATGCCAATCCTCCTGCCTCAGCCTCCCAAGAACTGCGATTACAGGTGTGTACCACCACACCCATTTTATGTGCTGAGGAATCAAACTAGAGGCTCTGTGATTGATTGCTAAGCAAGCACTTTAACCGCTGAACTATTCTTCCAGCCTATTTTTTGAGTGCTTGATACCAGCCATTCTTATTGGAGTTAGATGAAACCTCAATATTGTTTTGATTTGCATTTCTCTGATGCCTAAAGAGGTTGAACTTTTTTTCATGTACTTATTGGCAGTTCAGGCATCTAGAACTGTCTACTCATTAAACTACTTCATAGAGAAACTTAGCGGTATTACAGAAATACTAACTAGAGAATCTGTTCTCAACACAGCACATTTACCTTCAAGCCCTAGCCCCTCTCAACCCAAGCTCCTGCACACGTCTGTGGTCCGGTCCCTAGCTTCAAAACGTTCCTCACCAGCTTCTCTCCACCCTGCCGTGTGTTCCAGTTGCTTTCTCCTTCAGCTGCCGCCCTTCAGTTCAAGCCCACAAACTCAGCCCTTCCAATTTCCCCAGTACTGGAATTACCTCGCCCTTAGCTCTTCCTCTTCCCTTCCGCAACCCCACCCCCAATTTCAGGGAATTTAGCCCAAGGTCCTTTGGACTGAGCTACATGCCTAACCCTTTATGCTTTTTTTGGAGGAGAGGGGCAGGATCTTTCTAAGTCACCAAGTAGCCCAAGCTGGGCTCCAACGCGCGGTGGTCCTGTCTCAGACTCCTAGAATACTGAGATCACAGGCGTGCGCCGCCACACCCGGCCAGCTCTTCCTGTTAGTTGGAGCCAGCTCCCAAACTCTAGCTACTCAAGCCGGCCGCTTCTTTCCTTGTGGGCTGCGTCCCCGCCCCTGCCTTTTCCCATCCCTTCTAGGCCACGCCTCTAACTCTGACTCCGCCCACTCATGAGAATGATTCTACCTTGGCGCCAGCCCCTCTGTATCGGAGCTCCTCTCCTTTCCTCGAGTTTCTGAGTACTTTCTTTCCTTCCTTTCCTATTTCCTTTGAGAATTAGTCTCCGATGCTACCTCAGAGCCTTAGACTCTTTCTACCCCCTCCTCACTACTAATCATAGATCAGCCCAACCCACCCTGAGATCCACGCCTCTGCATCGCTCGGTTTAGACACCTTGCCCTTCCTCCAGCCCCTCTTCTAGGCCAACCCTGTGTCCCTCATCCTTCACGGGCTGCGCCCCCTTGCGGCGGGCCCCGCCCTTCAGACGCTCCCGTATCCAGCCGAGTCTACTAGCCCCGCCCCTCTAGTAAAGAGACCACGCCCCTTCTCCTCCGGGCTGTGTTGCCCCGCCCCCTGCCCTCCCTCAGGTTCCGCCCCGCCCGTCCCCAGGCCCCGCCCCCGGTCCCGTGCTGCAGTGCCTCGTCCACCGCGGCCCCGCCCGCTCGCGCCGAGCCGAGTGGAGGGCGGCGGCGGCTGCTGCTGCTAGAGCAGCCCAGGAGGAGGCGGCGGCGAGGATGGCAGCAGCGTCGAGGGCGCGGCGAGGATGAGCGCTCGTGGCCCCGGGCCCAGGGCGGCGCGGCCGGAGTGGGCTGGGGTCCCGATGCAGGCCCGAGGGGGGCCATGGGGCAGGTCCTGCCAGTCTTCGCCCACTGCAGTGAGTAGAGGGAGGCTTGGGCCTAGTGCCTAGCGTGCAGCCCGAGGCCCGAGTCGGGTCCTCCCTGGCATCCCCCTGCGCGTCTGGCCGCGGGAGAGCTGGGATGAGCGAAAGAGGGAATGAGACAAAGGAAGCTCTCCCCTCCCCCGCCCCACGCTCGGGCGGCAACAGGGGCAGCTTGACCCCGAGGACCCGGGTGAAACAGGGCGGAGGTGGGGGCCTCTGAGATCGCGGGCCGGGGAGGCGCTGGGCGCCAGGATGGGTCGCCCCGCGGAGCCTGTGGGTGCAGAGGAGTGCGGGGAGCTGTCCTCGGGCCCTGGTGCTGGCCGCAGCTGACGGGGAGGGGGTTGAACGGAGGAGTAAAGCCAAGATGGAGAAGAGGGGTCTGACTCCCCATCTCTCGTCTTTGCATCCCACCCTCCTCTTTTGCCCAAGAAGCAGCCCTAATCAATTGTCCAACACCTGTCCCCATACCTGGGTTGGTGCCAGGACTCTGGGTCTTTAGCGGGCTTTTCTACTCATGTGCGTTGTTACCCCTGGGGAAGACCCGCTCCATTCTGGGCCTCTGCCTTCCTAGGTGAGGAAAGTGGGGTGGGGGGTGGCGATTCTAATTTCCAAACAATGTTGGAGCACCTCCTGTGTGCACAGCTCCAAGCTGGTGCTGAGGGGCTGGATTCTCAACTGAAAACGCTAGATCTGATGCCCAGGATCTCTGAGCCCAGGTCCTTAGCAGTCCGTGTTTGCCATCCTCTGGCCCACATAGTGTGTCCTGACAGCTGGGCATAGCAACTCTTTAAATTAAAGGTAGCCCTTTGCATGTCTCGAGTATCTAAGATGCCCAAATTTTAAGAAATTGCCATTTCCACGCTTTAGAGCCCCATCCCAACACTCTAAGCCCTTGCCTTTACTGCAGATCACAAGTGTGTCCCTGCTGCTCTTCCCTCTCCCCCATCCTCACACCTGTGGGCTCCTCACATATGCCTTGCAAAGTGGTCAGCTCAGGGACTTTGCACTGGCTTTCCTGTCTGGAAAACTTCCCATATGTCCTCATGTGGCCTCCTCACTCCATTCAGGTCCCTGCATAAAAGTCAGGGCCCCTTTTCCCCTTCCCGGCTCTGCTTTATTTTTCTGAGTGCATTATCAGGTCCCAGCATATTATATGTTTACTTACTTATTGTCTGTTTTTCCCATGGGTTGTGAAGCCTGTAAGGGTAAGAGTTTAGTCTGTTTTGTTCTTAATTGATCTAGGGACTTAGCACAGTGTCTGGCAGATAGTAAGTGCTCAGGAAATAATTGCTGAAAGAATGAACTGAAACCTCTCGAGATCCCTAATTTGAAGACCCTAGGATTAAGATTCCTGGACATGAACTTCTAAGACTCTGAGCTTCTGAAGGCAATGACCCTAATTAAGGTTTTACAGTCTGTATGCAGAATGTCCTTCACGATCCAAATATTCTAAGATTCCTTAATTTGACCATCTAAGATTCCAGAACTGGCATACTTGTGTGATTCGGACAGTCTAAGCATCTAAGAGTCTTCGATTCTTTCCCTCTCGCAGAAGAAGCTCCTTCCACAGCCTCTTCGACCCCCGATTCCACGGAAGGTAAGTGTGAGTGCGTGTGAGGGTGGGACCCGCAGGGGCCACCGCTGGGTAGATCAGGGCCTGTTCCCGGAAGCTCATGGCCCTCCCTCCTTTGCCCATTGGAGGAGGCAACGACGACTCAGACTTTCGGGAGCTGCACACAGCCCGGGAATTCTCGGAGGACGATGAAGAGGAGACCACGTCGCAGGACTGGGGTACCCCCCGGGAGCTGACCTTCTCCTACATTGCCTTCGATGGCGCAGTGGGCTCCGGGGGTCGCAGGGACTCAACTGTACGCCGCCCTCGACCCCAGGGCCGCTCAATCTCTGACCCGCGAGACCCGCCCCCGCAGCCCGGCCTGGGCGACAGCTTGGAGAGCATCCCCAGCCTGAGCCAGTCCCCAGAGCCGGGACGCCGCGGCGACGCCGGCACCGCCCCTCCGGCCGAGCGCCCCCTGGAAGACCTGAGGCTCCGGCTGGACCAGCTGGGCTGGGCGGCTCGGGGAGAGGGATCAGGGGAGGACTCCGCCACCAGCAGCTCCACTCCGCTGGAAGACGAGGAACCCGATAGACTGCCCTCGGGAGAGGCTGGGGAAGGTGAGATGTCCGAGGTGCTGGGACCTACCACGAGGGGTGGTGGGTGGTCTCCATCACCGTCAAGGAGCACGCTCATTGGCCTTCTCTCTCTCTACCACGCCAGACCTGGACTTACAACTCCGACTTGCTCAGGCCTTGCCGCCAGAGGTCTTGACGCCCCACCTCAGCTCTGGCACTGGGAGTCCCCAGGCCCGGCCCCCATCTCTACCTGGGTCCCAAGATTCAAACTCTGGGCCTGAAGAGCCCTCCCTGGCCGAGGAGGGAGACGTGCGTGGGCCTCCGGAGTGGGAGCCAATCGCGGCACAGTGCCTCGGTAGCACGGACCAATCAGAGTTCACACTGGAGCCACACCTTCTAGGTAAGCAGGGCGGTGCCAGAGCTTCTCTGGGTCACCTGGGTGAGAGAACTGGAATTCAGAAGAGCCAACGTGTCCAGGGAGAAAGGAGCTGGTATTGCTGTGACTCTACTGAAGGCTCCGCCCTTTTAAAATTTTCCGTTATCTGAGATTCCCATTGGCTCTTTCTGTATAGATCTCTGCCCACTGGGACAGTTAGTCGCCTTTTGCACGTTAGAATTGGCTGATTGCTTAAAAGAAAAAAAATGATCTTGAGGAGTGCTCTCCCTATACGCTGATTACGGACAGATCAAATCTCTGAAAAAATAGGGATCTCTCCTGGACGTGGACATGGGACGTTTACAACTCTACACCTCTAAAGTCCTCCCCTCTTCCCTGAGCAGATCTACCGGCCAGTTGTAAATAGACCCAGCCTTTCTTTAAAATATGCTCCACCTCCAGGACCGGCTGTGGGTTAGTTGTAGACATCACTATTCTTGGCTGTTTACAAAGAGCTCCAATTTTGGAATTGTCTCCACCTTTATGGATAGCCATTGGCTGGGTCCAAAGGGGCCCCGCCCCTCTACTCCCTCCCTCCGAGTTCCACTGAAGTGGGCGAAATCCGCTAGAAGCAGCGGTGTCCGCAGCCTCTCCCTCCAGCCGAGATGGGGAGCAAAGGTGGGCTTGCGGCGCGGCCTGGGCGGGGGGGCGGGGCTTGCGGGACAACAGAAACGGGTCCGGATTTGCCTTAATATCTCTCCAATAAGGGGCATAATTCCTGTCGATCTTGCATTCCCCAGCGCACGCAGCAGGTTGGAGCTGGGGGGCTGAATGGGTGTCTTGGGAAAGGGTGGAGGAAGCATGGGGTTCCCTCTCCTCCTAGCCAGGGCTTTGGGGCCTAGGAGCTGGGAGTCCCCCTCCCCCAGCCTGGGCCCAGGAGGTGCTGTCACTCAAGGGCTGGACAAAATAGCACAGCTGCGGGCGAGGCCCCCTCCCCCCAGCGTGCCTAAACTTAGCCCCCGCCTCGGGCGACCCGGCCCCTCCCCCCCACTGGCCTTTGCTTGGGGAGCCTTCCTGGCTTGGGGGTGCCGCGGTGGGAGGGGAGGATGTGGACTATGAGGTTACAGAAGTGAAAGGATCAGACTCTGAAGGACCTGTGAGGGATCAATTGGAGTGAGAGTAGGAGGATGGGGGTCTGGAAGGAAATAGGGTACTGAGCTCAAGGTTTGGCCCAGATATAGTGGATTCTTGGGAAGGCGGTTGAAATTTAGAAGGAAGGATGAGATGGTAAATTGGAATCTGGTGGTCACTAGTTGGACCTCAGGCTGGGTTTGGGAGGTGAGTAGGGTCTTGGAAGGGTTCAGAAATTTTGAGTTAGGCCTTGGAAAGAGTGTGGTGTTTTAGGTACATGTAGGACTTACAAAAACGTGTTGGTAAGGGTATCAAAGTATTATCAGTACATTATCGTGCTGGTGAGAATGAAAACACACTGGTTGCTGGGCAGGATGTTGGGAAAAGATTACTTTTTTGTGCCTGGGGTCATGGTCAGTGGTTAGAGCACTTGCCTAGCGGCAGAAGGCCCTGGGTTTGATTTTCCCAGTACCACATAAACATTAGCCATGCAGGGTGGCACATGCCTGTAAGCTGGACACTCAAGAGACTGAGGCAAGGGGCTGGAGAAATGGCACAGTGGTTAAAGCCTAGAAAGTGTAAGGCACTGGGCTTGATTCTCCAGCACCACATAAAGCTGGGTGTGGTGGCGCATGCCTATAATCCCAGCATGTGGGAGGCTAAGGCAGGAGGATTGCAGAGTTCAAGACTAGCCTGGGCTAAATAGTGAGTTGAGGACCAGCCGGAGCTACAGAGCAAGACCCTGCCTAAAAATAAAGAGGCAGGAGGATTGCCATGAATTGGAGGGCAGCCTGGGCTATCTAGTGATTCACTAGACCAGCCTGCTGGGCTACAGAATGAGACCCTGCCCCCCCAAATTACTTTTAGACTTCCTATGGAAATGACCATAAGAATAGTTAGGGCCAGTCCCTTCGGGGATCCATTATAGTTAGCAGAAGCTTTTACCCTCTGTCTTTGATTCCAAAATAAAGTACCCTCCTTGCACCTTGAAAACAAGAATTGTTAGATTTGCTAGTAGGCAATCTGACAAAATTGATGACATTAAAAAATGCATGGCCAGATCGAGCGTGGTGGCACGGGCCTGTAATGTCAAAAATAAAAATGGGCTGGGGATCTAGCAGATAAATAAGATGAAATACAAATAATCTGGTGCCCTCGGCAATAAGTCCCAACTCTGGAATTGTACCTCAGAAATAAAAGCTCAAGGAGGTAAGAATATCTGAAAAATCGTACACGCCCCACTGTCTGGGCAGAAGAGGGTTAGAAAACAAAGTGAATTCATCAGGAGTAGGGACAGAGTTTAATCAATTATTGATGGCACCGCCACCATATAGAATATCAGCTCTTTTTTCTATACTCCAGGCTAGTCCTGGGCACACTCTGTAGCCCAAGCTGGCCACGATCTCACAACTCTCCTGCTTCAGCCTTTCAAGTGCTAAAATTACAGCCATGTACCATCATGCCCAGCTATTTTTTTTTTTTTTTGAGACAGGGACTTACTCTGTAGTCCAGGCTTGCCCTAAATCACTATGTAGTTCAGGTTGGCCTCAAACTCACAGCAATTCTCCTGCCTCAGCCCTCTGAGTACTGGAATTGAGCTTTTCTTTTTCTTTTCTTCTTTTTTTCTTTTCTTTTCTTTCTTTCTTTCTTTTTTTTTTTGAGGCAGAGTCTCACTGTGTAATCCTGGCTATCCCTCCTGTAATACTGAGATTACAGGCCAGGTGGGTGCCACCATGCAAGCTGGCCATTGTGACCTGCACGGGCCTGTAATCCAAGCACTCTGGGAGGCTGAGGCAGGAGGATCCCAAGTTCAAACCCAGTCGAAGTGGCCCTGTCTCAAAATCAAAAGGGGCTGGAGGTATAGCTCAGTGTGAAGACACTGGACTCAGTTCCCAGTACCAGTGTATGTGTGTGGGGGGGGGGAGGGGGGACACACAAACAGACAAACAAAACTGTTCCAGAGTTGGGGATGTAGCTGGGTGGTAGAGTGTTTGCCTAGCACCTAGGTTCAATCTTCAGTGTCACAAAACAAAACAAAAGTTCTAGTTGACAAGGAGGAAAAGTGGAGTGACAAACACATTTCTCAGAAATATAGGCAGACAGACAAAGGACTGGAGGAATGGCACAGCAGTTAAAGTGCTTGCCTTGAAAGTGCAAGCCTGGAGTTTGATTCCCCAGCACCAGAAAAAGCTGGGCATGGTGGCACACGCCTGGAATCCCAGCACTCTGGAGGCTGAGGCAGACAGACTGTCCTGAGTCCAAGTACAGCTTGGGCTACAGAGCAAGACCCTGTGTCCCCCCCAAAAAAAAACAGAGAGAGAGAGAGAGATGGAGTTCTCATTTCTCATTAAATAACAATGAGTAAGTATTTATATTTCTGCATGCAATCATATGGAGCAGGTGTAAGGTTTAGGGAACATGTCAGGTGGCTAACTTGGATTTTCCAGGAAGAGAAAAAGGATATTAAAAATGTAGAAATTGAGTCAGGGGCCAGACAAATGCATTGTTAAAAAGTCTGGTCCAGGAGCTGGAGGACTGGCACAGTGGTTAAGCACTTGCCTACCAAGTGCAAGGCCCTGAGTTCAATTCCTCAGCACTACATAAAGCTGGGCGTGGTGGCACACCTCTTGTAATCTCAGCACTGAGGAGGCTGAGGCAGGAGGATTGTGGTGAGTCCAAGGTCAGCCTGGGCTACATAGTAAGTTCAGGACCAACCTGGGCTATAGAGCGGGACCTGTCTCAAAAAAGTCCAGCTGTGGGATGGGAAACAGCCTGGCCAAGCCACGCCCCATCCTGATGGTGCCCTCTCCACAGTGGCGGACCTGCTGTACTGGAAGGACACGAGGACATCAGGAGCAGTCTTCACGGGCCTCATGGTCTCCCTCCTCTGCCTCCTGCACTTCAGCGTCGTGGCCGTGGCTGCACACGTGGCTCTGCTGCTGCTCTGTGCCACCATCGCTCTCAGGGTTTACCGCAAAGTGCTGCAGGCTGTGCACCGGGGTGACGGAGCCAACCCCTTCCAGTGAGAACCCCTGACCCTGGTCCTAACCCACCCTCATCCTTTTTTCTTCCATTCTTAATAATCGTGTGTGTGTGTGTGTGTGTGTCTGTGTGTCTGTGTGTCTGTGTGTGAGAGAGAGAGAGACAGAGAGAGAGAGAGAGAGAGAGAGAGAGAGAGAGAGAGAGGGAGAGAGAGAGACTGATTTGAGGATAGTGACCAGGGCCTTCACACTCAACGACATCCTCAACTCATTTTTATTTTTGATTTTGAGACTGCATCTTGTAAATCGCTAAATTGCCCAGGCTGGGATAGAATTTTGATCCTCCTGCCTCAGCCTCCCAGAGGGCTAGGATTACAAACCTGTGCCACTGGTCCAGCTTGCTCCTCTAACTTGACCCTGATAGTCAGCCAGGTTCTGACCCCTGACCCCAGCCCAGTCTCTGATCCCAACCTCTATCACTTCATTCCTGATGCCTTCTCTTAACTCTGCCTTTGACCTAGCCCTCCTCATGTGCTTCTTTTGACTTGTACCTCAATCCTAACTCTAGACTTTCCCCTAACTCCTGTTCTTTTCTTTCCTTTCTCTTCTTCTTTTCTTTTCCTTTTGATACTGAGGATTGAACCCCAGGGCCATAGCACACGCTGTCTAAGTGCTCGATTACTGAGCTACACCTTAGCCCCCACGGCCCCCATTTCTTGCCCTCCTCTTAGCCATGCCTCCCAGCCTGAGCCCCATCTGCCCACTGAAGCATCCCATACCACTTTGCCCCCTCAGGGCCTACCTGGATGTGGACCTGACCCTGACCCGGGAGCAGACAGAACGGTTGTCCCAGCAGATTGCCTCCCACGTGGTCTCCACGGCCACGCAGCTGCGGCATTTCTTCCTGGTGGAAGACCTCGTGGATTCCCTCAAGGTGACCCAAAGCCCTCCATATGGGTGTCCTATGCTGATATCTCTATGGGTGTGGGGGTGGGAGAGTTCTCAGCCTGTGGGCCTCTCTGACTGCTGACTGTGACCCTCACACCCAGCTGGCCCTCCTCTTCTACATCCTGACCTTCGTGGGCGCTGTCTTCAATGGCCTGACTCTTCTCATTCTGGGTGAGCTGGGAAGGCTGAGGGGCAAGGTCAGGCGATGGGTTGTTGGGGTGTGGGTAGGGGCAGGACTCCAGATGGAGCTGTCCGTCAGTCTCCGGGGAAGATCCTTACACCTGTCTCTCTGCCCACAGGAGTGATTGCTCTATTCACTGTCCCTCTGCTGTACCGGCAGCACCAGGTGGGTATGATAAACCCTCGGATAACAGTACCCTGCCTAACATGGCAGCCGTGAGTGGCCTGACTGCTTTCCTTCCAGAACCAGGGTCTCACGGACAGATGGCTCAGCCAGATCCAGGAGTTTGGCTGCTGCCCGTTCTTACTAAAACTAGAGTATAGCCTGGGCTAGTGACTTAGGCAAGCCTGTAATCTCAGCCCTCTGGGAGGCAGAGGCAAGAGGATCACAAGATCAGCTCTAGCCTGGGCAACTTGGCGAGACACTGTCTTGAGAAGAAATTATTTTTTAAAAAAATAGTGCTGGAGGAATGGCTCAGCAGTTACAGTGCTTACCTAGTAAGCACTGCGTCAAGTTGCTAAGTACCTGAGTTTGATTCCCCAGTGCCCTCAGTGTCCCATTTCCAATTCTTTCCTTCACTCTTACTTGGTCTTCCCAGGCCCAGATCGACCAGTATGTGGGGTTGGTGACCCATCAGTTGAGCCACATCAAAGCTAAGTAAGTGCGTGAGGCCATGGCCTGGGGTGAGCGGGGGAGAGGGAAGCTTGGGAAATATTTCATTCTACACTCCTTGTCCCCAAATCTCCTGGTGGTGAATGCCCTCTTCTCAGTAACAGATGATTCCAACTCAAGCCACTGCGTGGAGGGCAGGAGCTGACTCTGGACCGCTTTGTTAGTTCCCCCATCCAGTTTTTCCTTAGTCTCCAAGCCCTCTGCAGTCTATCGCCATATATTGTGACCCCAACTATTTTTTCCTTAGGATCCGAGCTAAGATCCCGGGGACGGGAGCCCTCGCCTCAGCAGCAGCTGCAGTCTCTGGATCCAAAGCAAAAGCCGAATGAAAGGAGTGTCTCTGCACCTGGGACGCCGCCCCTAACCCCAGCAGCCCTCTGCCCCCTCAATCTCCAGTTCATCCCCACCCTCTCCCCATCTCGGCTATTTCCCGGTGCCAGAATCACTCCCACCAGGTAAACCGCTCAAATTGCCCGAGCGGCTAGGACTACATTTCCCAAGAGGCTCTGTCTAAGAGTCTAGGAATGAAAAAGTACCTTGACCGTGGGGTCTGCTGGGACTTGTAGTTGACTAGATGGGGCTCTGCCCTGAACTTCCACGACTCTGCCGCTGGAGGCGCCATGAGGTGTTGGTGTTTCCTGGACACCGCCAGCCTTAACACAGGGCTTTGCATGGGGCCCAGAGGAGGCCTGAGCTTGGATTTACACTGTAATAAAGACTCTTGTGGAAAACTCAAGGCCTCCTGTACTTCCAGTCCTCTCCAGATTTCACCGTCCTTCACGGAAAAGCTCATGACACTCAAGGAGAAGCTTTCCTATTTCTACACAGGAAGCCCCTTGTACTGCCTTTTTTGGTGAGGGGAACGTGCTGAGACCACCACCCACGCTAGGGCTGGCCACACCTTGTGCTCCAGGCAGACATCACCAAAGTATTCCATTCTGTGCTTGTGCTGCAGGGTGTCAAGTGGCCTGGAGACTCTATTATAATCTCCCCTCCCCCCACCCCCAACATAGCTAGCCCTCTTTCTCAATCTACCTGATTTCCATCTGAGGAACATTCCCATTGACTGTATTATCACCAGGCCACACAGGGTCTCGCTCTGTAGCCAAGGCTGGTCCTTAACTCACTATGCAGCCCAGGCTGGCTTCAGACACATGCCAATTTTCCTGCCCCAGCCTCCTAAATTCTGGGATTACAGGCATGCGCCACCACACTGTGGTGCTGGGGAATTGCACTAAGGGCCTTGCTCTTGCTATGCAGGCACTTTAACCACTGTGCCATTTCTCTAGCCCCCAGATACAGCCTGGGGCTTCTAGTACCTACACTTAATTAGGAAGCTAGAGGAGTCTACTACCAAAATGTCATTTCAAAATGCCACTTATTATCCACTGCCTGTCTGTTCCAGTTGCTCGAGGATCAGGTCTTGTTTTGTAGTCAGGGCTGCTCCTGCACTTACCATGTGCCCAGGCTGGTCTTGAACTCACAGCAATCCCGCCTCACCCTCCCAAGTGCTGGGAATACAGGCTTGAGCCTCCTCGCCCAGGTTATGCAGTGCTGAGGAATTGAACCCAAGGCCTTGAGCTTGCACAGCAACCATTTAATCACTGAGCTATTTCTTCAGGCCCTGGCTCATGGCCTCTTTGGACCTCAAGTTCTAAAACACCTTGGGGGAGGAGAAAACAGGGAAGCTAGAATCTAATGACCCATGAGAACCAGGTGTAGTGGCACTCGCCTGCAATCTCAGCACTCTGGGAAGCTGAGGTGGGAAGATGACAAGTTTGAGACCAGCCTAAGCAATTTTCAATTTCAAAATTAAACATAAGCCAAGCTTTGGGGTAGAGGCATGTAACCCTAGCAGTCTAAAAGGCTAAGACAAACAGATCACAAGTTCCAGCCCAGCCTGGGTAACTTAGCAACTAAGTGAGACCTTGTTTTAAATAATAAAAAGGGACCAGAAATGTGATTCAGTGTAAAAGTCCTAGCGTCAGTCCCCAGGACCGACAAAATAAATATTGGTAAATAAATAACTAAATGAAGAATACCAATAAATTAAAAATTAAAAATAAGCCAGGTTTCCTCAGTGGAATGTAACTCAACTCAAAGAACCTGGATTTAATCCCCAAGACCACAATAGTAATAACAATAATAATACATTACATAAATAAAGATCCATGGGCCTGGATTTGAATCCTGACTCTACTACCTCCTATATGATCTTCACCTGTGATAAGCCTTGATTTTCTCAGATGGGAAACTATCATTCTAACTCTAAATACACGGGAGGAATCAGCACTGAGTCTGACATGTAATAAATGCACAGTTAACAAAAGCTGCTCAGGGCAGGAGGAAGAGCACAGCTTACCTAGCAAGCTCAAGACCCTGAGTTCGATTCCCCAGCACCTCATAAGCCTGCGATCCCCACACTAAGAGGATGAGGCAGGAGGATTTCTGTGAGTACAAGGCCAGCCTAGGCCACATAGTGAGTTTAGGACCAGCCTGGACTGCAGAGCAAAATTTGTCTCTAAATAAATAAATAAAGCTGGGGCTGGGGTAGAATATGTGCCTAGCTGCATGAAGCCAAAGGTTTCATTCCCAGCACCATATGCACACACGTCTTATAAAGAAATGTTACTTTTTTACCTTGTAAGGGAGGCAATATTTCCTGCAAGCCTATAATAGTAAAGACAAATATGAAAATATGAACATTTAAAATGTTCACTTGTGCTCCACTGAAAGTCATCTCACCTGTCCCTATGTGTCTTTTTGAGAAGTAGACAGTGATACTACAGGTAGCAGCTGCACCCACAGAATGGGTAAACACAGAACACGCCTTCCAACAGTGATCTAAGTGAGACAACAAGGGCTTGGGAAATTGGTCTTGAATCTAAATTTTCTGAGCAGGAACAATATTTTTAAATTGCTAAGGTAAAGGGCCTGGAGGAATAGCTAAGCAGTTAAAGCACTTGCCTAGCAAGTGCTAAGTATGAGAGTTTGATTCCCCAGCACCACATAAACTGGGCGAGGGGGCACGTGCCTGTGATCCTAACACTCAGGAAGCTGAGGCAGGAGGATTGCCTTGAGTGCAAGGCCAGTCTGGGCTATATAGAGAGCTCAGAAGCAGTGTGGACTACAGGGACCGACCCTGCCTCAAAATGAATAAACAAACAAACAAACAAACAAACAGGTAAGTAAGTAATAAATTTACAAGTTAAAAATACTAGGAAAAACGTTGGTGCAAGATATCAGCCTCAAGGCTAGAGCTACATTGCCAGACCAATTCTTTACTTTCATGTTTTATTTATTTATTTATTTATTTATTTATTTATTTATTTATTGTACTATGTAGCCCAGGCTGGTCCTGAAATCACTGGTGACACTTACACTGGCCTTAGATTCAGGACAATCTACTTGCCTCAGCCTTCCTAATACTGAGATTAAAGGCGTGTGCCACCATGCCCAATTTTAGCTGGAGGTGAGGAACTGAACCCAGGGCGTTGCACTAGCTAGATGAGCTGCTTTAACTACTGTGCCGTTCCTCCAGCCCTAGTTTTTGATTTTGAGACAGGGTCTCAGTTATGTTCTAAATTGTCCAGTTTACCAAGGCTAAATTTAAAATTGTGATCCTCCGGTGGCAGCCTACAAAGCCCCAGTACCGAGAAGGAAAGAAAGAGGAAAGAAGGAAGAAACAGAACTCCTGAAATGATTTCCGAAGACAGTGGTGTTTTTGTAACAATAGTTATGCTGGCATAGATTTGGTTCTCCAAATGAAAGGGGAATGTGAACTGCCTGAAACTCCATAGCTGAGCCTTGATTACCCTTATTGTGACATGCAGGTGTAGAAATTGACTATCTCTGGTGTTTAGGGAGGGACGTCCAGAAATTCAGTAGGGACAGGTGGCTTCACATCCCAGCACCTAGGACAGTGCCTGCGACTCAAAAAATGCTCAGTATATTGAATTATGGCGTCCAAAGATCCGCGCAGTTCCATAAAAGAACAGCAGGCGGCGCACGAACGCCATTGCCTCGGCCTAAATCCACAGGTGCCTCTGCTCCGACCCCAGCGGGAGCTTATATTCAAAAAAAGTATTCTGATTCTTTAGGGAAATGGCATCTGATGCCGAATTACTAGGTTCTTCCTTAGAGTGACTTTTCACTTTGGAAATGGGACTCCTGGCGCTTTAACACCTGTCCAGGTTGCTGGGCGCTGCTTCCCACAATGCACAGTGCTATGTAAATAAAGACAGCGTCCAGAGTGAGGATGGTCCCCGCCCCAAGGTGCAGAGAAAACGGCGGAAAGACACGGTAGGGAGAAGCTGATGGGAAAAGTTCAGCTGTGTTAAATTAATTGTGTCATACACTCACAAATGGTATGACCATAACTAAAAAACTCCAGGCCTATGGAAACTTTATATAGCGTTGTGGTGGCCAGTTCTTCCGCCCGGATGACCCTCAGTGGTCTGGGGTGCAGGCTTCAAACCTGCAGCTGCCTAGCGGCAGAGTGGTTCAATTCCACCTTCCGGGCGGGCCTCACTTTTCTTCCTCCGTACCCGGACTCCAGAGCTTGTCAATCAGCTGAGGGACTTTTGCGCCTTTTGGCAGGCACCAGAGGGGGTCACTGTCACCTCCCACATTCTAACTTAGGCCATTACTAAATGAGACTCCGCTCAAGCTTACTTTTTTGTCTTCTTGACACAAAGTCTCACCCCGCAGCCCACGCTGGCCTGGGACCCACAGCAATCCTCCTGCCTCGGACTCGCTAATTCTGGGATTACCTGCGTTGTATGCCAGGTAGAGCTGTAGGTGGAGCTGGAGCTGACGAATTGAACCACGGGCCTTGTGCTTGAATGACAAGCAGCTTTAATCGCTGTGGTATTCCTCCAGCCCCACTTTAGGATTTTGAGATAGTGTCTCAGTAATTGTCTAACTTGCTAGTTTTCCAGGCCGAACTTGACCATGTGATCTTCCAGCAGCCACCTGCAAGTCTGGTGAGGTCACTGGCCTGAGCCAGGAGACCCAGCAGCACTTTCTGAAGATGCATGTTCATTGGTCTATATCACACAGGCAGGGAAGCGGGAGTGGCTGTATCACTGGTTCAGGTCGCACTAGAAACCCAGCTGCAATCCTACTGCAGGGCCAGTACAAGTTAAAGACTGAAGAAGCTTTTTTTGAGCGCCCCTTAGGGAACAGACTGAAAGATCAGACTTTGCTCCCCATGAGCTCACCGCGATTCCTCCAGTGAAATCAGGTGGACTGTGTCTTACACAAAGAGGATATTCAAGTTCAGAGAATACTGATAACATGATAACATTATATCATTCATTCTAAAAATGTTTTGTAATAGCAGGTATGGTGGTTCATGCCTAGCATCTTAGAACCTTGGGAGACTGAGGCAGGAAGATTGCCAGCTCTACCCCAATTAGTGCAATCTAGTGACCTAGCGAGGCCTTCTCAGACAAAACAAAACAAAAAGCACCGGGAATAGGTGTGAAAACCCTGGGTTCAATCCAGTGGGATAAAAAATAATGTGTCCTGCACTTTTGTTAAGTGGTGAAGAGCACACTGAGGAATTAAGAATAAAGGAATGACCAAAAAGTCAACATTTATATACAGCTGATATTATTTTATAAACTAAAGTAGAAAAGGCCTCAGGGTTTGGCTCAGCAGCTAGAATGTGTGCCTGCCGAGCTTGTAAGTCTTGGGTTTCATCCTTCCAGCAACAGAGAAACTGAGCGTGGTGACTCACACCTGCAAGCTACCAGCCTGACTATGTGGTGAGTTTTGGGCCAGAAAAATATTACTGAGACAGACCCTGTCTTTAAAAAAAAAAATGGAGATATTTTTCCTTTGGAAAGGAGGCGTGCTCTGCACCTCAGGCTGCACTTGATATTGTGCCAATCCTACTGCCTCAGACACCACGCCCTGTTAATCGATTACGTGATGTTGAAGACTCAAAGGAATTAAACTGAGGCCTCGGAGTGCTAGACCAGCACTCTTAACTGGTGAGCTACAGTCCCAAGTTCTGGGGGTGTTTCATTCCCCAGTACTGGCAAAGAAAGAGGAAAGAAGGAAGAGATCTCCTGACTTGGATTCTGAAGATATGGTAGTTTTTGTAATAATAGTTCTGGTGGCATAGATTCGGATCCCCAAATAAAAGGGAAACGTGAACTGCGTGAAACTCTCCATAGCTGGGTCGTTGGTGTTCCCGCGATATTTCAGATCGAGGTACTCTCCATAGCTGAGCCTTAATTTTCCTGATCGTGACACGCAGGTATTGATATGGATTCTCTCTGGTGTTTGAATTCAGTAGGGACAGGTGGTAGCACATCCCAGCACCTAGGACTGTGCCCGCGACTCTATAATACTCAAGTATATGAAGGAACAAGGGCGTCCATAGATCCGCGCAGTTCCACAAAAGAACAGCAGGTGGGGGGCGAGCATCATGGCAGCGGCCCAGATCCACAGGTGCCTCTGCTCAGACCCTAGGGGGAGCTTACCTTCAAAGAAAAGTATTCTGATTAGACAGGAAAACGGAATCTGATGCCAAATTGCTTGCTTCGTTCTTTTTAAAAGTGATTTTCCACTTTGGAATTGGGACTCCTGGCGCTATAACACCTGTCCAGGTTGCTGGGCGCTGCTTCCCACAATGCATGGTGCTATGTAAATAAAGTCGGAGTCCAGAGTGAGGATGGTCCACGACCCACGGTGCAGAGAAAACAGCGGAAAGACACGGTCGGGACAAGCTGATGGTAAAGTTTCAGCTCCGTTAAATTAACTGTGTCATACATTCACAAACTGCATGACCATAACTGCAAAATTCCAGCTTTGGGAAACTTTATATAGCATTGTGGTGGCCTGTCATTCTGCCTGGATGACCCTCAGTGGTCTGGGGTGCAGGCTTCAAACCTGCAGCTGCTTAGCGACAGAGTGGTTCAATTCCACCTTCCGGCGGGTCTTCTTTGAATTTGCTCGTGCATACTTTTCTTTGTGTTTCTTTCTTTCTTTCTTTCTTAGAGTCAGGGTCTCTCCCTGCATCCCTGCCTGACACACGACTCACAGCAATCCTCCTGCCTCATGCTTGCTAGTACCCGGATTACCGGCGTGGGTGGCAAAGTCCAATTGTAGGTGGAGCTGGAGCTGGGGACTTGAACCCAGGCCCGTGTGCTTGTCTCATATGCTGTTTTAAACGCTGTGCCATTCCTCCATCCTTAGCTTTTGATTTTGAGAGCGGGTCTCAGTAATTGTCTAACTTGCTCATTTTAATCAGGACGAATTCCAACTTGTGATCCTCCAGCGCCATGGTAGGGTTACTGGCCAGAGCCAAGAGACCCAGAAATCCTTTCGAAAGGTGCATGTTCATGGGTCGACATCAGAGAGGAAGGGAACCGGTTCACCAGTTCGGGACACACCAGAACCCCAGGTACAATCTTAACTGCAGGGCAGAAACAGGTTGGGCACAGAAGGAGCCTTTATTGTGCGCCCCCTAGTGACCGGACCCAGTGATCAGACTTTCTTTCCCCGTGGGCTCATTGCGATTTCTCCAGTGAAATCGGTTGGACTGTGTCTTCCACGATGAGGAATTTCATGCTCAGAGAACACTGATAACAGGAGAACATTATTTGTGGCATTCTTAAAATGTTTGGTATTAGCCGGTTATGGTGATTCATGCCTATCATCTCAGAGCATTAGGAGGCTGAGGCACGAGTACTGCAATCTCCATACCAATTACGGCAATCTAGTGACCTCGCGAGACCTTCTCAAACAAAACAAAACAACAGGAGGTGGGAATATACCCAAGCTAAAGGTCCTGAGTTTAATCTCCAATATGAGAAAAAAAAATGTATCCTGCACTTGTTACACGGTCAAGGGCACCCTGAGGATCTAAGGACACAGTAATGAGCAAAAAGTCTGCATGTTTATACAGCTGATATTATTTTAGAAGTGGAGGTAGAAAAGTCCTCAGAGTTTAGCTCAGCAGCTAGAATCTGTGACTGGCAAGCTCAAAAGCCTGAGGTTCCATTCCTCCAGCATCACAAGAACCGGGCGTTGTAGCCCACACCTGCCATCTACCGGCCTGACTATGCAGGGAGTTCAGAGTGAGCCTTAATTACGGAGAGAGGCACTTTTGCTTTTTAAAATGGAGATGTTTTTCCCTTTGGAAAAGCGGCTTGCTCTGAAGCCAAGGCTGCCCTCAATCTCATGGCAATCCTCCTGCCTCAGCCACCACACCCAGTTAATCTATTACTTGACCCTGAAGAATCAAAAGAATCAAACCCCAAACCTGTGCATGCTAGGCCAACAACCATCCCACTGAGCTACAGCCCCAAAGACTGGGGACGTTTCAGTCCCCAATGGTGAAAGGGACAGAACGAAAGAGGAAAGAAGGATGAGACAGAACTCCTGACTTGGATCTGAAGAGACTCTTATTTTTATAGTAATAGTTACTGTGGCATGCGTTAGGTTGCCCGAATGAGCGGGGAGCGTGAACTGCCTGAACTCCC